>JARHVA010005404.1:1055000-1216230 GCA_037957365.1 Torreya grandis
TGGCAAACCAAAAACTCCACTTAAAGAATTTAAAGAACAAGCAATTGTTCGTTATTAACTAGTTCATCAAGACACATTGTCTGCGATGTCCGCCAAGATTACAATTTTTAGTTTTCCTTTAAAAATTGATCAGAGCTAACCCCATCTTCTATGTGGGACTAATACACCTACATTTTTGCATTTATTATAAATAAAAAAAGAGTTATTATCGAGAGTAAATAATTATTTTTCCAGATTAACAAGTCGATCATCTTGTTAAGAAGATGAATATCACTTAGTTTCATACGCTATTTAATTTCATGGACGTTTATTAAAATATTTCATTCATTTGATTTTATTCTAACAATCTAATAACTCAAATGGTTTACTTAACTTGATAAGAGATGTATTCATGATATTAATGCCTATGTTTATAAACTATACAATTTTAGACTCGTACTCATTAATATTATTCGGAGTTGGATATTACGATATATCATGAATATTAATCTAATATTATTTATTTCTATTCCCTAATATAAAAATCTCTTTTTTATTTAAACACCACTTTCTATAGTTTTAATCACAGATATCAGGGAATGACTATTTATAAATCAAGTATCAATTTTAGTTATTTAATTTCAGTTATTTACTTGACTTAATGAGCTAACCGAATATGAAAGAAAAGTCCATAAGAGATGACACAGTAATAGATAAAAGGAGGTTGAGAATATATTTGTCGTGAAGTCTAAAAGTACTCAAATCTTCATTTCTGTGTATAAGGGAAAAGTCCAAATCAAAATGCCATCCTTACTTATTAACCAAAATGCCCTTAAACTATCATTCACTTACTATAATTCATATTACAATCAAAACACATCACAAAAGTCTTAGGTTTTTATTTTACTTACTTTGGACTATCCTTAAATCAAAATACCATGGTTATCAGAGTAAACTTAAATGCCATTTACAATTTGTAATACCAAAAGAGCATTTGGAAATCTGAGGCATCATATCATAAGGTAATGCATTTGAAAAATAAGAAGCCCCCTATACTAATACTGGAACATGACATCAAAGTGCAACATTAAATAAAAATAAACAAAAAATGTTATCTACAATTTTATTTATAATAGGAAAAAGGTGCTACAACTGGTTAAAGAGTAGGAAAATTCCATTTAATAGCCACATCTATTACTTAGAAAGCTACAAGTGTTTAAATCTCTCCTTCTATTCAATTTTAGACATTTGACCAGATTAAAAAAAGGAAAATGGAGTGCCATACTTCAGCAGCAATAAAATAATAAGTATTCATTTTATTTATCTTGCCAAACCCTGTTAGAGACTGCTAAATGGGATGCCATACTGCGGGTTTTTATTTCTGAGTTTTTATTTGCCTTAAAACTAGTTTTCCATATATCTAGAAGTTGATTTTATTTATCTCAAGGGCTATATATCTCAAAGAGTAGCTAAGGAGTAGGGCGTTACATATATCTACTCCAATCTCTTCCTTTACTAGTTGATTAATCGCTGCTCATCACTAAGTGTGAATTATTTATTTTTATTTACCCATCTTTATTATCTATTTATTTTTATTGCCAATGTTTGATTTTTATTTAGTTGAACCCTGATAACTATACATATATAATTTTATTCTTTTGCCAAGGACAAAACTCCTTTATGTATATATTTGTGTCAATGAAAAGATTACTGATAAAAACAATGTACAATTGGACCATTCAAGGACACATCAGTTCATATCCAAGTGCTACTCTTATGCAAATGATATTCATTCTAATAAAATCAAAACGCCTTATTATCCAAAGTAGCTAAATAACTTAGTAGAAATGTTTGCTAAGAGTTTGGTATTGCACTATTTCCTTTACTAGACATGTAGCCTAAAGTAGTAAAACAAGTTTGCATTGTTATCAAGGTAACACCAACAAGAAGTTATGGTTTGTTTATTCATTTATTGTCCATCTCTACATCTAGCTCCATTCAACAGAAATGCATTTAGGATTCAAGACATAAATATCATTTGCGAGATTTAGACCTCAGCTTAAGACATCTTTCTATTACAAGGTTTTCATTCACAGATAAAATCAATTATAATAATGGTATGTTTTAGTTATAAACCTAATACTCTTAGCTTCATTCATTCGTGTAAGTAAGGTAGCTAATTATTTTTATGTCTTATTAATCTTATGATAGGAAGAGTATAGACATTATTCAAGTACACTAGAAACGTATTAAAGAATTGGTTCAATCAATAACCAATAAATCAAATCACTAGAATAAACAAATGAATACAACATCAGTTCTACATATTAAAAATACCTAGTTTTGATGTTATCTTCTGCAAATTCTTCTCTTGGTTGAAAGTACTACTCCTTTCCTCCGAATAAAATCTTCCGTCTAAAAATAATATCCTTCCTCCTTTGTTAATCCAACTTCCTCCCCTTTGGCATGTTCCCCAAGCTTCTCTTTGACTAAAAACCTTTGACCCAAAATAATCCTCACACCTTTTTCATTCAAAGGATCCAATAAATAGATTCAAGCATTCAATTATCTTCACCCACTTCACTATTTACTTCATTTGTTTCATTATTACCCCATATGACACAATGGGTGAGAGTGGTTACAGAAAGATAAAAATTTTAATTTTAATCAATATTAAAATTTAATACCAACTTTCTTTTTGTCCCACAAAGGTGGCATATTTGGTGAATATTGTAGGTTTGATTTGAAAGAAAAATAAATGTTTAAAAGTCTTTTTTGATAATATTTCTTTTTCTACCATGTGGTAAAATATTTTCAACCAAAATCATTTAATGCCTCCTTCTAATTCGGCATGCACATCCAAGACTAAGTTGAAGTCCTTTCAAACATAAAATAACTATTAAACAAATTATTATTATTATTATTATTATTATTATTATTATTATTATTATTATTATTATTATTATTAAACAATTATTTATGGATTAAAGATAGGGTGGACACTTCACTAATCATGCAACCATAAAATAGTCCTTCAATTATTGTAAAAAGGGCAATCATATTTAATATAACATACTAAGGTTCATGCATACACTCATTCTGACTCGATTGATTAAACAATACTAGCATATCAAAAGAGGGTCTATCAAAAGGTAGGAACTACAACTAACCCATCATGTAATTTTTATGGAATACTCAGTTCATTCAATCAAAACATCCTCTTTCTTGTTTGTCAATACCTTATCTATTCCAACTCTCCTTGATGATAACTTCCCTCTCTGCAAGATCGAAGTAACTTGTGCTACAAATGCACATTGAAACATGACCCGTTTATATATATATATATATATATATATATATATATATATATATATATATATATATATATTCAATCAAAACATCCTCTTTCTTGTTTGTCAATACCTTATCTATTCCAACTCTCTTCGATGATACCTTCCCTCTCTGCAGGATCAAAGTAACTTGTGCTACAAATGCACATTGAAACATGACCCGTTAATAATTAATAAATCCATATATATATATATATATATATATATATATATATATATAAACTAAAAAAGTAATATAATGTTAAAACTTTGACTGTTGTGTTGTGGAGCCTATTTCTAAATTAAAATATATTTCAAATACTATATATTTTAAATGTACTATACACTCTTTATGTACATTTAAATTTTTTGGACCCCCTTAATGGGAAACTTTTTTAGGTTGACTTAGACCATGGTTTTGGAACCCATTTTTTTATAATACCACTATGTTGATGTATTATGTATAGATGGATATTTCATAGGTAATACATTATGAGATCAAGGGTTTGAGAAGGAAGAAAAGAGTGTGTGAATTCAAGAGGGTTTGTTGAGCACAACTTCAAACAATATTTTATGCATTGTAATTGGGAGAAGATAGATCTGAGAGTGCATTGTACTCTTATGGCTTGTAATAAAATATGAGCAAGTATTTCTTGGTGAATATAGTCCACATTGGGTGAACCACATTAAATTTGATCTTCTTATTGTGTATGTTTATTACTATTTTTTAATGTATTTCTGGTCATATCTATTATTATTGCAATTTTGTGAAATTATTCCACATCAATTTTTTATTTATTCTTAATATTGACGCATCCCTGTGTCACTTGTAAATTTGTTTATTTACCCTGCACAACTCAATGCCAAATTTATGTTAAATCTATATGCATATCATTAATTATTTTAAATCTTATAATAGTATAATACATATAATAATCATTTTAAGAATGCAGTCATTTAGTTACACAATGATACCAACATTCAATAGTAAATAAACATCACAAATTTATCCATCTAAGTTTATGTGGCACGCCATGTTGATATGATTAAGTAATATATGCATATAAAAATGGGATATGACAGGGCTTTCCTGAGATCTAATCTTTGTGATAGGTCCTAGAGATAAATATATATTTTTAGTAATTGCATAGGGAAAAAATATAGAGACATTGAAGAAATAATTTACAATAATAATTTGTAACACCTAACAATATTGATTGAAATAATTACTGGTATATATGATCATTGTTAAAGTTTTAATCAAATGCATTTATATTAATTAGAAAAATTAAGACTATTTATTAATTTAAAGTGTCATCATAAAGGTGTTAATTCAAACACGGGGGGCGGGGGAGGTCCGGGGGGGAGGGCAAAGGGAAAAGGGTAGGGGCGACGAGAAGGGGTTGATATTTAATAAGACATTATTATTCTATTTTTTATTTTTGTTTTGGATGTAGCTTTATATGACAAAAAAAGGGGGGAACCATTGTCAATGTATAATAATTTGAGCTAATCTTGACTATTTTTTTGTCAATTTATAGGGTTTATGTGATTTTTTATGTGTTCAAGATTTGGGTTGAAAAGGTATGTGATGTGGATGTTTCAGGTATGGAATTTTCTCATTGACATTTTCATTTAAAGCAATCGATGGGAAAAAATGAAAGAATGTGTGTGAATATTTGTTAATTCTAGGTTATGGGATTAAGATTATTAGGTTTTAAATTGTACAAGATTATTTGTGAACCTGAGTTGGTTTTTTTAGTGTCTTACATTTGTATTTGTGTTTGGAAGCATTTGATTTTGAGTGAATTTATTTTTTTGACTATTTTTTATTCTTGACGAATCTCTATGTGTTTTCTCACAAGCAAAAAATGACATTTTTTCTTATGGTGTTTCAAGTGCTTGTCTATGGCAGGTTTTGTGGTTTTTTTGCTTTCCAATCTTATAAGCGGTCTTTTTGTATGTAATTCAAGGTGCTATTACAATTTTAGAGGTGGTGTGGGTGTTGTCTTCACTGGGGCTCTTTAGTGGGTTATTAGGTTGATTGAACAATTTTTAAGTAGTTTCGGGCTGAGATTTTTGTTATTCTAATGAGTAATGTTTGTAATTGGTTGCAATTTCTATTTTTTGTGAGCTTGAGGATTGTTATTTTCTTATCCTAGATATTTTTTGCCTATCCTCTATTTCTTTGACTATAGTTATTATCTTTATATTCTATTTGAAGTATTGGTTGGTTCTGGTCTCTTTTTTGGACCTTATGCTAGTTTGTTTTAAATCTACGAGACTAGTAGAGGTGGTTTTAACCCTTGCCAGTTTTTGTTATGGACTTGGTGTTGAGGCAGAGATCAAAGCTGGTTGTAATGACTTTGTTGATGAAATATATTATGTAATATGTTTAAGAATATAATAAATTATCTATTTTTGTGACTATCTAATTGTAAAATTATATATATATATATATATATATATATATATATATATATATATATATATATATAATGCAACAATTTTTACTCATTTGTATATCCGATGTATTCATCGATCAATATGTCAAGTTGGTGTGTCTATCCTTAGATTTTGTTTTGTGTGTGATTGAAAAAAAAATAGTGCTAATTTTATTAATTTAAAAAAAAAGGAAGGAAAAAAATAATAGTTCATGTGGTTTATGCTTTTTGTGAAATACTTTGTGAATATCTGATTAGGTTTTTGATTGGGGGAAAAAAAAGAAAAAAAAGGAGAGGGAGAAAGAATGAGAAAAATAAATTTTATTTTATTTTTATTTTTTTCCTTGGTGGCAACCAGTTGATCCACATATTAGTCATTGATGCGAGGTCTTTTCATTCAGTTGGGTTTTCTCAGGGTTTGACATATCTTGCAGGTCTGAGGATTTGCCATCTTGACAAATGGTAATGTGTGACATTTTTGTTTGGACTAGCTCTCTTGGGTCCTGACATCTCTGACAAGTCCAGGGGACTAACCACAATGAATAGTGAGAATGTAGTGTGTCTTGAATCAGATGGGGTCTTCTCAACTTTGACATCTTTGCTAGGTATGAAGGATTGGCTAGAGTAACATCTAAAAATGCATAATGTCTTTATTTGGCTAGGCTTTCCCCAATTATGACATCTCTGTTAGGTCTAGGGCATCGACTATGCTGACAAATGATGAGGTGGTGCCTCTTTATTCAATCAAAATATTTTGGGCTTTGACATTTCTGATAGGGCTAGGGGGATTCACTATGCTAACAAGTGACGACATGACATTTTTTCATTTAGTGAGACTCTCCCGAGCTCTGACATATCTGAGAGGTCTGAGAGACTATGAACAATGGGAAGCAGGTGTGTTTTGATCAATGTGACTAGATTTTGTTGTGTATTATTATTATTATTATTATTTTGAGATAAAACAAAAATTAAATGGTTTTTGCTATTTTTTTAAATTTAAAAGGGCATTGATAATTTAATTTTTTGAAACATGTAGGTTTTCTTCTCATGGTAGACATCTAAGGCTTTTGTCAGGGTCTAAAAAAATTAGATAAGTATCTTGTATATGTGGATATGATGGTTGCTAGCCATTTTTTTAGTTCTACAATGATAATGTAAATATTTTTTTGGGTGGTTTATTTTTCCTACAAAAATCAAAAGTGCTAGAAAATTAATGTTGTTTTGGAGTTGGTATTTTATTTCTTGATAGTTTATCCTGTTCTTCATTATTTGCAAAATAATAATAATAATAATACTAAAATGAAAAAAAGAGGAAGAGAGGGTCAAAAGAAAAAAAGAGGAGAGAAAAGTTAAAAAAATGGTAAATAGTCATGAAAAGAAAAACAAATACAATTGAATTTTGTTATCTAGAGGGAAACATTGACGTGGACACATCGGCAAAAAAACACAAGCATTTACAAATATTGACGATGATTTAAAACATGAAAATCTTTTTAGGATTGCATAGTTTAATTATGTTGTTGGTGATTGCTTTTTTGATGCATTTCAAGTGTTGTTGCATTTCTGTTACACATCGAGAATGTTACGAACTGACATTATTGACTATTTTATGGATTCTTTGAATAATGGGGATGCATAGGAAAGATAATCATATGCAAATTAATTACATCTAGATATATTATATGATTTTTATCAAATACATGACAAAAACACATACTTTTGTTGAATAAGAGTTTTTGTAAATAAGCTTACATATCAGGGCGAGACTGGTCTATGGAGTGACATATTTTGTATTCAGTGGTTATGCATTTTTAAACATTTCTATTTCTATTTGGTCTACGATGAGAAGAAAAATATATCTACATTTCAACAAAGAAAGGTCTATTTTATTGCATTCGATCTTATTCCATAGCATAAACCCTACGTATGGACATTTTAAACCATTATTTTGCAAAAAAATATGCACTTAAAGGATGATTTCTAATACACAGTTATCAAATACTTGAAAAAATATTTCTTTGTACTGGGATGATATTTTTCATGCCCTGGAAGCATATGACATGTAAAAAACAAATAGTTTAGACTCTAGTTGTGGTGAAAGCTTATTTGATGCTATTAGTTTGTTAAATGAACATGAGTTTGATGGTCATTTTATTCATTGATATATGGTGAAATCTTTTTTGAATGCTATTGTAGTGCCAAATAACTTTGTAATGACTTCTTTAGGGCTTTACGAATAAGAACTAAGAAAATAAGTGTTCAGGATATTTATTAACTAGAAAATGTATGTTACAAATATTGGAATGCCATATTGAGAAAGAGGACTTGAAGGTAATGACTTTTGTTGTTTATGACTTTCAAACATTCTATAGAGAAATATTCGATTATTGTCAGCAAAAATTAAAAATATCTCAAAAATATTTTGCAATTGTTCTATTCTAGAGAAAATGTATAACATTTTTTTTTGAGACATACATTTTCATATGCATTACGAGTCATTGCAAACAATTTGCATGGTTCAGATTACATATGCATTATCAGTAGATACTTTTATAAGATTATTAAATAGTGATATTTTTAAAGGTTTATAAATAAGAACGGGTTCTTTTTGGCTTGCCAAACAATGTGCAAGTGAACTTTTTGTTACAGAGACGTCTAAAACTAGAAATAGGCATCATGCTTCTCTACGCTATTTGAAACAAGTAATGCTGAGCAAAAAAATAAAAACAATGTAACAAAAACATATAATGTAAACATTAAAAAAATAGCTTAAAAAAACATGGAAAATCATTGCAGTCAGTGAAAGCAATGATACAATGTCACAAAAATAGACGGTTAAAATGCACATATTGTGATCAATAAAGTAGCAAGGTGATAAACAACTATCTAAAATTGATCAAAGACATGCCAATTCAT
The DNA here is from genome assembly GCA_037957365.1 of Torreya grandis. Lineage (NCBI taxonomy): Eukaryota > Viridiplantae > Streptophyta > Pinopsida > Cupressales > Taxaceae > Torreya > Torreya grandis. The sequence continues at coordinate 1,063,669 of JARHVA010005404.1, forward strand.
TTTTACATAGTTTGTGAACAATTACATTTAAAAAAGGATATCGTTTTGGTTGACATTGACATTATCAAAATATTTGATTGTGTTTTTGCACATTCAACATTAAAAAGAACTTACATTGGGAAATAAAATATGCAATCAATGCAAGAGATCTCTTGAAAATGGAAAAGTAACAACATTTTTTGTTCCTTTCAATGTTAGGAGAAATGAAAAAATATTGTTGTGAAGAGATTAACACTATTAGAAGAAATATTGGTTGATTTGTGAATATCATTTGCATAGGTGCAAGATATTGGGTATAAATGTTCACAATATGGCCTGACATGAATGATTATAAATGTCCTAATGGATTTTGATCAAGTGTAAAAATCCTAGAGAAATGAATGACACAAATAATTGCAATAAAGATAAAATACAAAAATGCATATTTAATAGGAAATGTGAGGCCTTCATACGTGATGAAAGCATCGTCTCAACTTTGCTAAGTATTGTTGTATAAGTAATAAAATATTACTATTGATAGGGGTAGGGTAAATTTTAGCAGTGAATATTCGTTAATTCATGAATATTCTATTTTTTGGATTTTGGTTTTGGCAATTTTTTAGGGTCGACAGATGGGATTGAATCGCCAAAATTTTAGGGATATAAATAATTTTAGGGGTTGACTAACCAACTCTTTATAATAATTTATAAGATTACACTTCAATTCACTACATATATATATAGTATAACCACCCCCTGATATCAAACAAGTTAACAAGCAGAATCATAACTAGAGGACCACAATACCAAAATATAATGCCAAATGGAAGAATTAAATGACAGTGCCAAATGGAAGAACCAAACAATAATGTCAAATGATAGTGCTAAACGATAGTGCCAAATGGAAGAACCAAATGATAATGTCAAATGATAGTGCTAAACGATAGTGCCAAATAGAAGAACTGAATGACAGTGTCGAATGATACTACCAAATGACAGTATCAAATGGCAGTGCTAAATGATAGAGCTAAAAAATAGAAAAACATCCCAAAACCTAAATATTTTTTACATATTTGGATTCCTCTTGAAGAGCTATGCAATTTAAAAAAAAATCATCTCAATCTGAGTCCATATGTAAAAGTTACAGCCTCTAGAAGTTGTCATTCAGTTGCATCATTTAGTTTGGTCATACGATATAACTAAACGATTGTGTCTTATTATGCAATTGAACGACAACTTTCATACGCTATAACTTTTACATACAGACTTAGATTGAGATGATTTTTTTTAAAATTACATAGATCTTCGAGAGGAATTTAAATATGTAATAATATTTAGGTTTTGAATTTTTTTTGATTTCTTGTTTTTTACAGTTAAGATTTAAAGCCATTCAGTTTAGTCATTCGATCCAACCTATAGATGTGCCATCGCCCATAGAGGATTCACCATAGCTATAAATCAAAGTTTTCTAGATTTGTAAAAAAATTACAATAGATTTTTTAGTAGGGCCTTTTAAAATTAATCCTAGATAGGGTTTGGCAAAGTAGTATTGAGGAAATAAGAGAAAAAAATATTAACAAGGTTGTGCCTATTGAGAATAAGGCATATAAAGCTTGTAAAAATGAATTTGAGTCTATTACTGAATCTTTGGCACATGCTTTTATTGATGTGCAATCGATACATGATCTCTAAAAATAGATAATTGATATTACCCCATCGAAAGGACTCAAACCATTAGGTATATTCAAAGATAAGTTCTCGAAAGAGATGAACTTCCCAACTCTGTTCTATGGTTTTAGTTGCCCTCAAGATATGACAGACAGAGTGCCATAATAGAAAATAACAAAGTGAGATATTTTAACAAGTAAAATGACATTGCAACACACATAACTAACATCTTTTTCAAAGCTATTAAAATCATTATATGTCAGGTGTCTTCTTGTGCTTGGATATGCATATGCAAAGGTGAATTGAAAGACAAAAAACTTTATGCCAAGGATGTTCGAAACATAGCTAGCATAGAAAACATCATAAAATCACCTATAATTTATAAATATTTCAAAAGCATTCAAACATCACTTGGACTATTTTAAAAATTTAAGAAAGAATATTTTTGCAATGATTAGGTAATTGGGACTACCAACATTTTTTGTAACTATAAAAAATGTTGAACATCGTTGGGAGCCTTTGTGTCATGCATTGCAAAAAAATGGATATAGTGTTAAAAAATAAACATAGATACACAATTGAAGAAGACAATATTGATACAATGATAAGGAAAAATCTTGTTCTTTATAGTTGCTGCTTTAACCATAGATCTAATGCATTAAAAAAGATGTAAAATGAAGAATTATTTGGAAAGGTTTTATATATTTTTTGTGTGATATAATTTAAAAATAGAGGAAATGAGCATTTTCATTTCATGCTCTAGGTACATGATACACCTACATATGGAGATTATTGTAATATTAAAATCAAAGATTTTGTAGATAGATACATATCTTGTGATTTGACATTGCTTAATAGCAATTTGACTAAAATGCAAACACATCATCATAAAAATACATGTAGAAAGTATAAAAATTCACATTGTAGATTCAATTTTACATTGCCTTCAATGTAAAAAATGAGAATAGTAGAGCCATTGGACGAAACCAATGAGCTATATAAAAGGAATGCCACAAGAATTTTTTTCAGCTTGAGCAGAAAAAATATAACAATGACACAACATTTCATATGTTTTTTCAAGAGGCAAAATTGTTTGAAACAAAATACATACTCTCATTCCAATATTATATTTCTTGATTGATTATAATGCTAAAAGACATTCATCCGATGCTTGGGTGAATGCATTTTAAAAAAAAACTTCTAACATTATGGTATGCTAACATAGATGCACAATTAATTCTTGATGCATATGTAACTGCAACATATTTATAATCCTATATGAAAAAAATTGATCATACGTTGACAAACACATTTTAAAAAGTGCATGCTAAAGCTAGTCATAGAAATTATAATAAATTGTAAGCTATAATAAAATTAGGGAATACGCTCTTGCAAAATCAATATATGTCTAGTCGACACATCATTTATATTGTATTGTCATTACCTTTACATCATAGTTCAAGGATTTTTTTTCATAAAGATAGAGATAGAGGCAAAAAAACTTACATTTTGAAATGTCCAAAGTTGTTGGTGGAAGAATCAGACACTTTAGAAGACATAATATGTGCTTCTCCCATAGAGAAATATGTTGTGATACCATTGAAGTTATAACATGTATGCTTAGCTGAATTTATTGCCTATTATCTAGGTAAATTCCCAAACAACAAGAAACATAAAAAAATGTGCATTATATGACATGTGAGATACAATATCCATATCTAGAACAACAAACATGCTCTGATACCACTCGTTAGGATCTTGCTCCTCAGAAAGAGCACAGTATGATTACCAAATATAAGCAATTGAATATGCGGAAATAACTAGAAACACAAGTAACTAGAATTCACCAATAGCACAGAATATGAGAGACAATACACTATCTTGTATTAACACTATACAGAAAAGAATACATCAAAGAGCCGCCACACTCTTTCACCTTACAGAGATTCGCCACACCTCAAGTGTACAGTAATTCTTCTCACACACACTCTCCTACACAAAAACGGTCCCAACAACCAACTCACACACAGAATTGGTGTTCACCTCACCAACCAGTCAGTAATAACCCTGCCGGTACACCAAGCACTCTATAGCACTTCAAGCTGATCTCTCATGAACCTGCAACCTGCAATTCAAAGACCAAACTTACATGTAGATCCCCAATGAGCTTGCAACAACCTGCAACTCACAGATCTTACAACTAGAAGGAACTCTTCCTTTCTATCTCATGCCTTAAACAATACATGCCAATGGATCTATAAATAGATCCCTAACTCAAACACTAACTTAGACTCTTAATTTAGACAATTATCCTCGCAGCCCAAGACTCTGGCTGGTCTTAACATGCAAACTCATCGTTCACTTAACTAACTGTCCGTGAAACGAACACTTTGGGAACACACAGGCGACCGATGCCGGTCGCTGCTAGTTTGGTTCTGCCGACGTCGGCCGACTTCCTGCCGTCGCCGGTGGCCTTCTGCACTGGTTTCTGCCGACGTCGGTCCTTCTGCCGATGCCGGTTCCTGTAGAACTCAGCAACCATCTGTTCCTCAGTTTGCAAAGGTTGAAGCTTTTAGCTCCACAACCTAACAATCTCCCACTTGGAGATAAACAGCTGCAACCTGTACCTGTACCTGTACACCGTCTAGTTTGTTTCCTTGGCTTTGTATCCCTCCTCAAGATCACTCTTGAAGACCAACCACCACAAAATACGTGGTGCAAAATATGTCATCCAAATTACCTGCCACATCCGCATCTACAACCATGTAGATAAAGAACTTGACCCTGCATAGCATGTGCACCTGCTACTGGTCCCACTGAACTGCCCTTCAGTATTACTCTCCCGGATTGACTCCAAACTTGTGACAACTCCCACTGCTTGGGAAAACTCAGGTTTAGTACATATCATGCACTCAACCTCACTATGTGAATCAAGACACCTATTCTATGAACTGTCTAACCATCGGTGTGCTAACCGGCTTCACACAATCATCCTGAAACAAAGTCAACAATACCTCCATGTCTCTAGAACACACTCATGCCAAAGAATCTTGCTGCTCCCAGATTCTCCATGACAAACCCCTGAACTAGCTTTACCTTTAGTTCAGCAATACCTGTATATGTAAACCTGCAACAAGCACATCATACAGAAAATAGGATAATGTAGCTAATATTATCCAACCTGGTAAAGAGAAACACAATGATCAAACCTCCATTGCCCTGCAGCTAATACAAGATCATATACCCTGATCTTCCATCTCACGTATCCATTTCCGCTCTTCTTCATCCTCAACATCCATTCGTCTCTCAGTGCTTACTTCCAGCTGGCAACGCTACCCAAAACACCTGTTTGGTTCTCCTTCCAAGGAATCACATCCTCATCCATGCCAAGCTCCCACTGTTTCCTGGATCTACCTGTTCTGCTTCTTCAACAACTTCCTGGTTCTATGCCATAAGTGAGCAACAAGTAGTGTAAAGAAGGGAAATGACGAATTTAAGAACTTACTTACACCTTCAGTCCTCCATATGGGCGCTTGAGACTCCATGACAACTCGCTGTCCACCCAAAATTCGTCTCAGTAACCGATGCCGGTCACATCTCAGTCTACAGCCGACCGATGTCAGTTCCCTGCGACTGCCTCCCTGCCGACGTCAGTTTCCCCTGGTCACCGAGTCACCGACGTCGGGCTGCACATAGCCGACGTCGGTCCCTGTCTGGACACCGACGCCGATTTTCCTGCCGACGTCGGTCTCTGTGTTTTTCTTGTGAGACCTGACTTTTTCCCGCGAGCTCTTTTTGGATCAAAACCTTGTCCAAATCACCCTTGCTCTGCTCAGAATTCCTCTGCACTTTATGCTGAACTCTGTCCGTCACTTTCTCCTTGAAAACCAAGGCTTTCCCGTTCTTGTCACTAACATCGGATTCCTCAAGAAACCTTACCTTCTTCTTCTGCATACAGAAACCACGATCCATGCCTTCCAAATCCGAAAGCATATTCTTTGACTCAAGAACCAACATCTCCTTCTTATCTATGTGACCAAGCCTATCAAGCCACATCTCTGAATCTACAGCTGAAGTAGGTAACCCAGAAAGAGAATCAATAAAACAAGTAGATAGATAAAGCGTACCTACTTTCTTACCTCTAGCTACAACAAGTGTACCCTTGGTAACCTTCCAAGAGTCCGCTGTGAGAGTTACTGTGCAACCCTCTTCACCCAAACTTCTAACAAAAATCAGATTCCGCTTCAAAACTGGGACATGCATGACCTCTTTTAACACCCATGTGTCACCTGTCTGCAATTTCAGCTTCACTTTGCCTTTGCCAACAATCTGACAAGGCTTACCATCCCCTACACAAATTTCTCCAAAGTCTCCCTGGACATACTCATGAAAAAATTCCCTATGTGGAGATGCATGAAAAGAGGCACCTGAATCTAATACCCAAGATTCTACTTTATCCAAAGAACATACCAGAGCATCCTGTGCAATGTAACCCGCAACATCTGCTTCTTCTCCATGTTCTTCATGGTGATCTTCACCCAATCTGCAATCTCTCTTTAAGTGCCCTTGCTTTCCACATTTCCAGCAGGTTATTCTGCCATACCTGGACTTGGATCTTTTGCCTATCTTCGACCTTGATCTCCCACGCTCTGTCTTCTCTCTTGGCCTTCCTCTTCCTTCAACACTCAAAGCATCTCCAGATGATTCCCCTGTGCTTTTCCTGCGTATCTCTTCATTTAAGATCACACTCACAACATCATCCACTTTTAAGACTTTTGAAGGAGACACAGTGTTAGAAACTGCCATTACCAAACCTTCCCAACTTTCAGGCAATGAACACAAGATTAAGAGAGCTCTAAGTTCATCATCAAATACAATATTAACTGAACTTAACTGGTTTACCAAACCATGGAAATCACTAAGATGGCTATGAACAGATCCACCTTCCAATATTTGCAAATTAAATAAACGCTTCATAAGAAATACCTTATTAGAAGCCGAGGGTTTTTCATACAAATTTGCCAAAGATTTCATCAACTCCACCATTGTCTTACACTGTGATAAGCTGGAAATCACAGATGAATCAAGACTCAATCTAACAGATCCCAGAGCGTTCCGATCAAGAACCTCCCATTCTTCATCTTTCATATCCAAGGGTTTGCTAGCAACCCCACCCAACGGTAAGTACAAATCTTTCTGATACAGATAGTCCTCAATCTGCATCCTCCATAATTGGTAGTTCTTGCCATTAAACTTTTCCATTCGTAGTTGACTATTTTCTACCATTGCTCAACTCCCACTCAAACAGAAGCCCTGTGAGTAACCTGTAATCAAAACACACTACCCAGATCTACACCAATCTATTAGTATCCCAACCTGAAGCTCTGATACCACTTGTCAGGAATCTAGAACAACAAACATGCTCTGATACCACTCGTTAGGATCTTGCTCCTCAGAAAGAGCACAGTATGATTACCAAATATAAGCAATTGAATATGCAAAATAACCAGAAACACAAGTAACTAGAATTCACCAATAGCACAGAATATGAGAGACAATACACTATCTTGTATTAACACTATACAGAAAAGAATACATCAAAGAGCCGCCACACTCTTTCACCTTACAGAGATTCTCCACACCTCAAGTGTATAGTAATTCTTCTCACACACACTCTCCTACACAAAAACGGTCCCAACAACCAACTCACACACAGAATTGGTGTTCACCTCACCAACCAGTCAGTAATAACCCTGCCGGTACACCAAGCACTCTATAGCACTTCAAGCTGATCTCTCATGAACCTGCAACCTGCAATTCAAAGACCAAACTTACATGTAGATCCCCAATGAGCTTGCAACAACCTGCAACTCACAGATCTTACAACTAGAAGGAACTCTTCCTTTCTATCTCATGCTTTAAACAATACATGCCAATGGATCTATAAATAGATCCCTAACTCAAACACTAACTTAGACTCTTAATTTAGACAATTATCCTCGCAGCCCAAGACTCTGGCTGGTCTTAACATGCAAACTCATCGTTCACTTAACTAACTGTCCGTGAAACGAACACTTCGGGAACACACAGGCGACTGACGCCGGTCCCTGCTAGTCTGGTTTTGTCAACGTCGGCCGACTTCCTGCCGTCGCCGGTGGCCTTCTGCACTGGTTTCTGCCGACGTCGGTCCTTCTGCCGATGCCGGTTCCTGTAGAACTCAGCAACCATCTGTTCCTCAGTTTGCAAAGGTTGAAGCTTTTAGCTCCACAACCTAACAAAACTATTGTAGATAAAATATGATGTTATTTATACCATATTATGACAATGAATACACACTGAATAAAAACTTTAACACGTGGAATGACACATACCTTACTCATAAAAATAAGTAATAATAAATGAAAACATGTTTATTACAAAACCATTAACAAAATGGGGTGACATTGACATTACTGTAGAGAATATAAAAACTACTTCTGATTCACTTTTTGCTATTGTTGAGGATAAAAATAATGATCTGATTGAGAATGATTTTCATGCATATGACATATCTTCTACTTTTCATTGCATAAAAAATCATCAACTAGTCAACACTCAACCTTTAAAATTATTTCAGACAACCACACAATCTTTTTTGATGAGTAGAGAAGAATACTTGGGCTTTAGAAGCAACTGAATAGAGAGCAATAATCCATTGTGAAGGACATTACAATGAGAAAAATGCTAGAGTTAGACAAGCCAATCTGTTCTTAGTAGGGGGAGCAAGTACAAGAAAAAAAATTATCATAAAAGTGATATATGAAACTTTGACACACATCTATAACAAATAACTTGAAATTTATCCTTTAAAAATCAAAACCCTGATTATTTCATACACTAACAAAGTGACATACAATGCAAACAACCTGACTGCACATTCTATTTTTCAACTTCCATATACATCTACCCAAATGTTGTCATTGGATTGAAACACTTTGGACACATTGAGAAAATGCTATCAATAATTGTATGTGCTATTTATTGATGAATATCTTTATTAGGAAGTCGAATGCTTTATAATATTGACAAAAGAATTTGACAGATAATACATACACTGATAAAGACATTTGCAAATATTGATGTTATATTTGTTAGTAATTTTTACCAAACAGAGTCTATTTGAGATAGATGGGGTTTTTAAGAGTTGATATTGAATGGAAAAATAACTCCATATATTTTTTGGCTTGACAATGTAAAATATTTTCAGCTTTGACAAGTCATTTGTTAAAATGATATGCAATTTGTTTCCATCCTGAATCGGATCAAAACTTATTGGTAGACAATATCGGATATTGAATACTTAAATAATCTATGTTATATATCTCCTTATTAACCAAAATTTCCATTCTTGTTTCACAAGAATGATGATGTTAAAAAACATAACACAAAAATGCTTACACTTGTCAATGAACAAATGTATACATTGAACGTTATTGATAAAAAATGAATTTATCTGATGAAATCATTACAAATAATGAAAAGAACTGCTTACTTGATAAAATTATTTTGAAACTTAACACATTTGTGGTATTTATTGGTGGAAACTATGATATACAAGATGGATTGGTGAATGGTGCTAATGGAATTATCAAGCATTATACACTTGGACAAGTAGACATAGTTTGGATATAATTGAATGACATTAAAATTAGAGCTTTGAAAAGAAAAAAAATATAGAGATTTTACAATGATCAGATTGTCAAAATTTGGACTCCAATAACAAGAATCTCAAAAAAAAATTATATTAGAAAAATTATGGCCATGGTGTGAGAATAATTTCCAATACATATTGCATGTCCTTGAACAATACATATATCTCAAAGACTCACAATGGAAGCATTAACATTTTATCCTGCCAGTGTCAAGTGGCATGGACTCATCTATACTACAATTTTACGAGTAAAAAACATTAAATCATCATATCTCGTGAATAAATCAGAACCTTGAAATTTTGTGATGTGTAATAAAATAAATGCTGAGATTCAAAGACTGGAAACTTTTGCATAATGATTGACACTTTTTACAAATGTTTCTCAAATATGTTATAGTCTTACTATTTTCTTGCTAAAGTAGCATACATATCTTAATAAATCTATGTAAAATACACCAATATATATCTATAAGTATGTATTTTATCTGCTTATTTGGAATGATATTTAATTTAGCCTAATTTTTTTAGTCTTCTTTAATTTTTATTTCCCTATTCTATTTTAAATTTTTATATGTTTTTTGGTTTGAATTTATTTATATTTATATATTTTTTATTTTTTTAAATCATTATGTTATGTCGGTTTTTTTTTTTTTTTTTAAATTTAATCTTGTGGGCTTTGAAATAATTAAAATGTTTTATTTTTTATTTTATGTTGTCAGCGTTTAAATAATTAAATTATAATATTCTCATGCCATTATAGCTCCTAGCCTCCAGCCCTGGATGCCATTGTAGGAACACCTATTGGTGTAATAAATAGAGTTTTCAATTGTATTTGGAATGTATAACACACGACTATGAGCTCATGGATGCAAGCATTTTATTTTTCTAGGAAATGAGAACTATACATGTAGAAAATGCTTTGGTTCTTGTACAAAATTTTGACTAGCTTTTGTCAATGAATGTGCATGGTATAATGTCATGCTTTAGAAAAAATATTGTATTGATAAACAACAAAGTTTTTGCTACTCCAAACATGGAGACTATGCCTCATGATATATCATATTTAGATACACCAATATAGATAGTAAATATTTACTTGGTACTGAATATACCAATATATGATCTATTGGTATTTACAGATGCAACAACTATTGGATTGCCACTTGAAACCAAAATCATATTTGTTGGTGATTTCAATATTGACATGCTTTAAGAAATAATATCTAGATGACAAATTTTAAAAATAATACATAGACATGGTTTTTCTTTGATATCAAATATGCCAACAACAAATACATATACTTTAATAGATCACTATTGGACAAATAAGAATATTCATAATACTCGATTCAATGTTTGTGATACATATTGGATAGACCATCATGCATATTACCATCAACTTTTTCTTTGACAAAATAATAAAAATGACTTTGAAAATATGATAAAAAATGTGTTGTTTATTCTGTGCAATGTCATTTGTCTACACCAAGTATAACTAGAAAGTTGTATTTGTCACTATTGATAATCAATGGCAAATTAAAGCAGTAAAATTAAAAGAAAAGGAATAAACATATGAATAAATGAAAAAAAAAGTGTTGTTTGTCATGTATAGAGGCCAATTGTCTTTGCATTTTCATGCAATCTTTAATTGTTTATGCAGTCCAAAAAATATTGTAAAAAAATTAGATATGGATCCAAGAATGTGCATTGTTTGATAAACAGAACCCACAAGATAAAACATGCTAGAATGGTAGTACTTTATTTTTGGACATGATAAGTTATTGTTTTTGCATGCTCATTATATATATATATATATATATAAATTTATTTTTTGTTTTTATTGTTTGCCAATTAACAATGTCACATATAGAAGATCTGAGAGCTTTTGTCATGATACAAATGTGAAAATATATATCTATATCTATTTAATTTATTTTTATTGTTTGCCAGTTAGAAATGTCACATATAAAAGATGTGAGATATTTTATCGTGATACAAATATGAAACTATACGTGTGAACAGAGAAATACACAGATCAATGGATAAAATACATCACTTATATTATGTATTTTTTTTGTCTTTGATTTGAAAAATACTTATGAAAGTTGAAAAAAAAATATATCTAGGAAAGTGAATATGGATCCAACGAAATACATTAAGTAGGATCTGAAAATAGGAGAAACAAGACCAACAAAATGGTAATATTTTATTTCTTAGTTATGATAAATTGGTTGTCTTTGCTTGGTGACAATTTATTTTTTGTTTCATTTTTTCTCTTTAACAACTACAAAATCTAGGTTGCTAATAGTGTTGGCATGCGATGAATAGAAAATTGGATATGTGAATGGAGAAAAATGTCAACCAATAAATGGTGACAAACCAGATAAATATCAAATAACCCATGAAATCAGAACAACAAAGTATGGATCTAGAAACATAACTAAAGTAGTAGAGACCAAAAAAATGACAATTTTTATTTTTGCACAACTTGGTGTGGAGCTCTGCCATTCATAACAAGTAGTCTGTTATTTCATTTGTATGGAACTTATGATTTGGTTTTAGTTTTTTTAATGAAATAAATAAAAAAATCATTATATAAAAACATAAAATATCTGTATTCATGGTTTTGATTTCAAAACTTTTGTTGCAGTGCAAATGTAGGGCAGAATATACCAATGTCAAACATTGATCTCTCAACAAAAAAATTGGCAATGTTTTTAAAGGTGATATATTGGTTGTCTATGGTTCTAGTTTCATCAAGAATCTAAATTTTCCATCGAAGGTAGAAATAGTGCATGCAAATATTGTTGACATATTTGGTCAGTTGATAATAATTGTAAATATTAATAACAAATTGATTGACAAGTTCTTGCTCTAATTTTTGGTCAATTGATAATATTTATAGATTTCATGATAAAAAATAGAAATCAATATGAAAGAGGGGATGTTGAGTGTTGTATTGTCTTAAACATGAAATTGACTATGAAAAATATTCCAATTTTGTATAAAGAGTGCAAACTCACTCTAGATATCACCATACATGATCTTGTGCAATCATATAATGCATATGCAGTGGAATCATTAGTTATTGTGATAGTTAGGTATCAAAAACATCACAACCAATATGAGCTTCATCTCAAAGATGGCAAAACTGAGGAAGACATGGCAACTATAAATTTTAATACTAGAAGCTTATAGCTCTTGTTTTTTCATGTTATTCACTTTGATCTAACATATACATATCCACTTTCTTTTCCAAAATACTGACATTAAACAATTGTTTTTCAACTTGTTATAAATGACAATTACAAACATGTATATTATCATGTTTAAGAAATATTATCAACAACAAAGACACCAATAGTGTTATTCAATAATATTATCGGAAACGGTATCAAAGGTATCCCTTTGCTTTGTGTAGGGCAGTCCATATTTTTGGATATATTAAATGAAAAACATGCAAAATTTTATTTGAAAATTTTATCCAAAAGCAATGTTGAGGCTAGTATATATCTCTAACTCATTATTTCTAATGAGAAAAAAAAGTATGGTTAGAAACAAACAATAGAATTTTAATAGTTGAGAATATTATAGTTTCTATTTTTTTTTATTGAAGGTTAAAGGCCTTTTGAAAGTAAAAAATGTTTATGTTTCACCTTTCCAACCATTATTCAACCATTGCAAGCTCATGATCATCGTCGACACTGCTTCAATAGATGATCATGCATGTTGCATAAATTATCAGTAGAATCAAATGTATTTATATCAACATTCATTGCAATGCATTGTACAGACATAAAATGGACAAACAGATTGTATTTTGAATGGAAAATTTTTGAGAAAAAAGCTTTCAAATCTCATCAAAATCACTTTTGATCAATACAGGCAAGATGTATCAATGATCATGTTTTTACTACGATGCTTTCAACTACATGGCAACTTTGCACTTGCTATAGACAACGTCATCAGATTTATTAGCAAGTATTTATTATTTCTTATGATTTGATTTTTTTTTAGATTGATTTTTTATAAAAAATAAAAAGCATAGACAAAAAAAATAATAGAATAGATTTATCGCTCACATTGATTACAATCTAGTTTTTTTAAGAATAAAGCAATATGTTTGCTGCTATATGTGTGTAGTGTTTATTTTCTTTATATATATATATATATATATATATATATATTGTTACTACTATGATTAGTTTTTGTAGCTGACGATTTTAATAGAGATTAACGTTCTCCTTGATTTTAATTTCTTTGTAGGGTGTTAAGCAATTGACTGTATACAAGATCATGCATCTAGATTGCAAAGTAAAGAATACTTATTTGAAGGCATAATCTAAGCAAAGATGTTTACAATTATGAGAATGATAGGAACAACAAATTTAGAGATATTTTGTTTAGTGCAAGCAAGCTCTTATTTTATGTTAAAATTTTTCACCTTTATATATTTGTTCTCTTATTTGAACAAGTTTTTCAACATCATGACCAATGGATTGGATGGTAGAGGCCACTAATGGTTGGATCCATCTTACTCTCATTTTTTAATTGTATAACAAAGTTTATGCATAGTATTATTGTGTCTTGATTTTTAGCTGCACATGTGATCTTGTATTTGATTGAAGCAATGATAGTGTTTGGATGATAATGACCTTATGGGGTATCATATAATTGTTATTAATCTTGTTGAATCTAAAATAATTTGAATCTTATCAATGTTTAAATTTTGTTTCAATACTAATGTGGCCATATCAACTCTAGGGTGTGTACCCATTCTATTTAGCTTTAGGTATGGATCAAAAGTTGGTTGATAAACTAGTATTGTATAGCTTATGTGGTGACACAATTTTTTCATTTTGCATATTTTTGTTTTAATCAGTTAGAGTGTAACAAATTGAGCCTTGATTTAATGCATTGTATTTGTTCAATATTATTCTTGATCTTGGGAAAGATTTGTTAAAATGGTAATGACTAGTATATAATATTTTAACTATGACGTTTCAATAAACAAACTTACTTTTAAGCATTATCTCTGAATTTTATATGATGATTCAACTTCTGTGATTTGTTTATTATGTATGGCTTTGTACAATTAAATTATTGGTATAGTTTTCAATATTATTTTAGGAAGAGAACTTGATTATGAGTGACACTCATGAATTATGTTATTTTATCTTTGACTATGCTAGATTGACCTTTTTTAATACTTATATATGTGGCTTTGAATGACAACACTAGAATTGTAAGTGGTTCCTATAGAATGAAGTCATTTTTTGGAATCATAATTCTAATACTCTTAGTGTAAACTATATATTTAATATTGGTTTTGTGTTTCAATTATGATTTTTATCGTGGAAGAATTTTTAGAGTTAAGAAATCAAGACAAATTTTTTTATAGTTTTTTGAATGTTTAAAATTTTGTTATCAAAAGAAAAAGACCAGGAATAAGCTAAGGCATATATTGAATATAAATAAGTGTGATGAGATTTTTTTGGTTTTATTTTTGATTTATGTGAAGCTAACTTCTTTATAGTAACCGTGTCTTTTGAGTTGACTATGATTTGTGTCATGTGACTTTATTTCATGAGTATTGTTTTAACATTGTATTATTATTCATCAAAAACATTTAAAATTTTTATTCTGATCCTTGATTCTCATTTATTTATGATTACCATTATTTTTATAAACTTAGTGCATTCATTCAAACATTATTTGACAGGTTTGAAATAACTTGCAAATTTTTTATAGATGGTCTGTCATGGTTTGACTAAATTTATGACACTATTTAAAGGTTATTAGGTTTGATAAGTGGACCAAGAACTTGTCATTCATAGGAAAATCATTTTTTGTTATTCTAGAAATGTTGTGTTTGGATCCAACAATTAGAGTTGCACAAAGAGCTGAACACACATGTAACAACAAAATATCAATTATATAATTTTACACTATATTTCTTCTATTACTCTCTTTTATTATTTCTATTACATATCTTTGTAGGTACACCCAAAAAAATAGGCAAGAGTAGCCTATAAATGGGGATACTACAATCCCTATAATATCTCAACTAAACAAACTATATTACTACGAGGTATATTGTTAATTATTAACAATATATTCATGTAACAAACTAACCTGTAATAAACTATTAATAAATCTATTAATGTTATATTGTAATTAACAATGATAATGTTATACATTAATAATATTTACATATCATACCTCAAAATTCACCCCTTTTTAACATTATTAATCATATCTACACCCCTTTAATGTGAGTATGGAGAGAATATACATCTTGAAGAACTAGTCTAAATAGAATCGTATGCCAATGCATACTTTTAGGTTTGCATACTACTGACATGATCTTGTTGCACATGAACACTACTATGTGAAGAAACACATCTCAAATTTAATTTATGTGACTATATGTCACTGATGGATCATCTCCATAAATAAGTAAGGTAGTTGTAGGATATCTGTAGTTAGCTATCTTCCTATACAACTGTTCACCATATTTCATTATATCTACACTCTCCCTTTTCTCCAAATATTAGAGGTGCTCCAAAAAAATAGGAGAATGAAAACACACACAACTTATAAAATGAAAATATCATGAAGAATAAATACTTGTTGACATCTTATGCAACCTTTGTTAATGTTTGTTTCCACTCAAACAAAAACAACATAGATGGTTTCCATTGCCACCGAAGAAATAACCTTGGTATTAGCTGATTTGCTATAGAGCACACCATACTAAAAAAATAAAAAACCACACCATACATGTGAATAGAAATGTCCTTCTATTCTTATTCAAACACACAGTATAAAAAATCACACCACACAAAATGTCATCAAAATATCTGGGCCCTATCATTGGTGACTGATGGGAGGCTATGAAACCTCCAACCTTCATTTCCTCCTTCCTCTAGTATTTTGTTGCTTCACTCAGTAAGAATGCTGATGAAGCTTAGATGCATGATGTTGTCAAGGAGAAATCACCCCATAGTTTGGATGTCGCATAAAAGTGAAAATGCATTCGTGAAGCAATTTTTTTATTTTTACAATTTTGACTCTATATGACAACATGACTCGATGATGACCCAAAAACTTTTGACACTTTGAATTTTTATGACTTGACTCTTTTGATGACATTAAAACTAAACACATCTAAAGGACTTTAACTAAACTCAATTTACTCTTAAGAAAAAATAAAGACTCTTTATAAATAAAACATAAAAATATCAAAAGATTTGACAAGTTTATAAACCCATATATGATATTTAAGACCTATAACACATTTACTTAGGTCTTCAAACCTAAAATGATAACTAAAAATAAATTGACTTTATATATTTTAACATGAAGAAAATTTGATGTATTATTGGACAAAGGCTCTAAACTTGAGTTACAAAAAAAAGAGATAATTGACAAAAATAATTAAGAGATTAAATGACACACATGACTTTATACAAATACTAAGCCAACATACTAAACAAAAGATTTTTTTCTAAATCTAATAAAAGGAAAAAAAAAAAAAAACTAATGTGAAATTTTACATTACATGGATTGATAACATGTGGATAGGATTATCATGAGGAAAATAAGCCATATTATTTATTGTTAAAGAAATATATACATCTGGATAGAAAATGCAACGTATATTGAGCATACCAGGCCTAAAGCTAAGCATATACATAGAATACAAAAAGAAGTTTAAAAGTGACAAGTGATAATTATAGAGGATACATCACACAAGGATGTACTAACACTATATATATTATTGACAAAATTTTTGGCATGAACTAAGCATGCATAATGGATCTAAAAAAATTAGACTACAAACAAGGATTAAAAACATGCTCATATTTGTGATGGTAGAGCTAGAACAAGGGTACATTTATTAACATCACAACCAAATGGAATGATAAGCTAAGGATTTAGAAAAAAATAAAATATCCACACATCAAAAAATGAATATTCAGATCTACGCTACCTTTAATTGAGGTGTATATCTGATAGGCTTGTCAGGACTGAGTATCTATTTGAAAAAATTAAATGCTGATTTGAAACTAAGAGTAACTATAATTCTTCAATCCAAATCCTGAAAAAACCAATCTATGCATATCTACTAGAGGTAGCCATGAATTTGGAGATGCCCCTTCAAAACTCAATGCACCATATTTCACTCTATTGTGGATTTCGACTCTGATACTAGATAATAGGAAAATCAAAGTTGCACAAAGAGCTGAACACAGGTAAAAACATAAAATCAATTATAAATTCTGCACACTGTATTTTTTCTATTACTCTCTTTTATTATTTCTATTACATATCTTTGTAGGTAGACCCAAATAAATAGGCAAGGGATAACCTATAAATGGGGCTAATACAATCCCTACAATATCTCAACGAAACAAACCTATTACTATGACATATATTGTTAACTATTAACAAAATATTCATGTAACAAACTAACCCATAATATTGTTAACTATTAAGAATATATTCATGTAAAAAACTAACCCATAATACACTATTAACAAATATATTAACATTATATTGTAATTAACAATGATAACGTTATAAATTAATAATGTTGACACACCATACTTAATAATTATGATCCTTGATTCTCATTTCTTTATGATTATCATTATTTTTATAAACTTAGTGCATATGTTTGAACATTATTTGATAGGTTTGAAATAACTTACAATTTTTTAATAGATGGTCTATTATAGTCTGACTTAATTTATGCCACTATTTAAAGGTTCTTGGTTTGACAAGTGGACCAAGAACTTGTCATTCATAGGAAAATCATTTTTTTTCATTCTATAAATGTTGTGTGTTTGGATCCAGCATTATATTTATCATAATTCATGTAATCATTTTAGGTAAGTGAAGTGGAAACCCTAACTCTAGTTTGGTGGTTGTAACTTCTTACACTATGTTTAATTTCTTTTACTAGTTTGTATTTTTCAAAGGTGGTGACCTCAAGAGAGGTCCTTGATTTTGAAGTATGGTTATATCACATCATTGTTGCCATGCCTAAAATATGGAAAATCCTTGGCCATATGAGTTTATACTATGATATTCAAAATTGGTTAGATATTTATATTCAAGGCATGGTTATCATATTTATTACTATGTTACTATATTTATGAAGGAACTTGGGTTTTTGCATTTATTTTCAAAAGGTTATGTTGTTTGATAAGTATATAAATACATGTTTGTGGAGCTAATTGTATCCAATTTTGATGGTAATTATTTGATTAAACATTAAATTTATAATTTATAAGGGTATGAAAAATAAATTATTTCAATTTCATTGTAATCATGCATAGATGTTAGAGTGCCTTGAATTGCCTATTTGATTAATAGTTGATTCCAATAATAATATAACAGTATGTAGATATTAGAAAAATTGAATTATATGATGATACAATAATCAAAGTGGATATTGAAATTATTATTATGTTTAATTTAATATTAAAATTATTTTTAGAATTATAATGGTTTCATAATTAGGAGATGTAAGTTAATTATCTATTTTAATGCAGTAGATAAGATTAAATGTTATGATTGAGATTAATTGTTAAATTGGGACATGAATGCATTTTAACTTAAAATGTTAGTACTTCAAAAATATATATTTATAATTAATTATATTGATTTCAGTGTTAATAAATAAAAATATACTTATATAGTTTGGATTATGAAATACTTGCATAGACCTGGAACATGCATGAAATTAACATAACAATATGAATAAATGATATATAGAGAATAAAGACTACCTAGCATCATTTTAAATGGTCCTTGGATTTTTTATTTAAATTTAAAATATAGTAAAGTTACAGTAATATCGAGTGATTGAATATCAAATTGAACTAATTTGTTTAATTGAAGCTGGATTTTTGTATATGTGCCACAACTATACCTCTATAGACCAAATTTAACTAAAGTTCTATCTCTAGAAACATATAGTGAAGAGAGCTTGGTGAAAACCAAAGTATGAATTCAATGTGAATTCCTGCCAGATATTAACACAAACACTTTATTGTCCAAAACACATAAACACCATATGAAAACTTATAGGTAAGCACATGAATGATCAATACTTATCAAAATAAAAGGAAAGAACTTACATAGAGAATATAATAACTAATCACATCATAGTCATGACATACATAAAGTGACAAAGTATTGATTCAATCAATCATAACATTAATGATAATTTAAAAATGTAAATGAAATAAAATTGAACACAAAAAATATGCTTTTATAGAAATAAAACTTGTATTTATTAAAAGGATGAAAAATTACTACAATTATTGATCTAAATCACCATTATAGATGAGATTGTAGAGAAAAAATGGTGACAATCCAAGATCACTTTTGACCATTTTTTTAATTCATCCCTAAAATAAAATATGACTCTTCTATAAATAGACAAGGATTAGGGCTCACCTCTAAAAAGCATGAGGATCCTATCCTAGGCCATGATGGACACTAATTTTAATTATAACCATATTCCTAAAAAAGAACCAAAATAAATTTGAATAAACCCATAAAAAATCTACAAGAATTATCTTCAAACATGTGGAGGTGGCTAAGAGGCACCAACTCCCAACTATATTGACTAGGCATTTCTAGATTCTAGTATGATCGATATGAGATCAAACTCATTGTCTAGCTTGAATAGGTTCATTGGAGGCTCTTTGAATATCACCTCTACCTAAATTATCAATCTCTAGGAGACATAAAAAACCACATCCATCGAGGCCTGGACTCCTAAAATTTGGTTGATGCTCGTAATGCATTAGGTTGACAGATCCAATATCACCTAGGCTCCTTGATTTTCCCTAGTCATTTTCTCCCTCTAACCTAGTCAAATTGACTTAAGTGGAATTTGAATTTACATTGGTTGAGTATAATTCCATCTAGGTGGGAAAAACTAAGATATTGACCTTCTAAAAGTAAGATAATATGTTTTTCTTACCCTCTTTTAGGGGTTCTATGGTAGTGTGGGCCAAGGCTAGCCACTCCTCCATCCATGTTCTCATGTTTCTAATATAAGTTTGGTATAGTGCTAAATCTGAGGTAAACATCATCTTGAGCTTTGGGAACATCCCCTTATTGATAATGACCTACAACTTCTCACACTTCCTATCAAGCTTTGTGATTCTTCCCATATAGTATGTGTCATCTACATAATTAAATCGGTCTTAGTTTGAGTCTCCATTAATTTCCCTAGGATTGAGAAAAACAATAGGAGGACATCCTTGACCTACACAATTAATCTAATTGGGAATGTGCTTTTCATTTGAGCCTCAAGAGTCTTGACTTGGCTTTACATGTCGAGTAATTTTTCAAACATGTCATAGGTAGCTTACAACACAAATAGTAGGTCCCCAATTATCTTCTCTTCCTCAGTAATAGTACTTACCTTGGTAAGGGAAAACAAATCCTAATGGGTATACTATATCACTGGGTTCCCCTCCTACATAAACCTTTGATTCAGTGTCTTCTTCATGCTCTCAGAGGCTTTGTAAAAACTCCATTGCACATCTAGGTTACCCTAGACATCCATTTATAGAGTATGTGATCTTCAAATCATCCCTTGAGATGCTAGGACTATAGGAGGTATGGCTAAAATGGTGGTCAAAGGTAGATAACTAGGTGGAAGAGAGATAGAGGAAGTGGAAGTAGTGAAAGAGGAAAGGAGTGGAGGTGGAGGTAGCATGGGAGTGAAGGGAGGGAGAATGAAAGGAGAATCCCATGGGAAGAATTGAGCTCACCATTATTCTTGGGTTAGGTTAACCTAAGATGGGATTGGTCCTGAGAATAGATCATGTAATAATAGAGACAAGATGGGCTAATTGAAGGTGAAGCTAGTAAAGCCTTGGGTGAGGGAGAGAGTGGGCTAGGGAACCCATCACCAGGCTCCTACTATTAGAGTTAGAGTAGTCGAAGGATGGGCCACCTTATATATATTATTCAACCTCTTCTCTAGATTAGCTATGGGTGCTGGGATGAATAGTCTGACTATGATAGTTGAAGCTACATGCGTTAATGATGGATGACTTGGAGCCATATAAAGAATTTCTAAGATGACTAGAGTGGGGGTCGAAAGTATCTTTGCTAGAGGTAGTGGACTCTTAGAATCTATAGTGACACCTATTATTAAGGGCATGGAAAAAAGGCACTAAGAAGACCCTAGGATGTGAGATGGGTAGAGTGGGAGGGAAAGTGAAAGTGATAATGCTCAAAAGGACTGAGTTTGAGGGTATTTGGGTAAAATATGAAGGGAAAAGACTATAAAATGGTAAAAGTGGAGTGGAAGTATAGGCACAAGAATAAAGAGTTGAAACATGGAAGGATCAAGGGACAAAAATAAAATAAGAGGAGATGGAGGAGTGATCAATCAACCCTAGATAAGTGCCTAATGAGTGACGCATTTGGGACTCACTATCAAATTGACCCTAGTATCAAATCTTAGACACTATAATGTTATTTGTTGAGTAGACTGTGCTTGGTATGCCCAATGCTATGTAGTTTGAGCTCATGGCTATCGAGGCTTAGTGGAAGGAAATTCTAGATTAGGTAGAGTCATAATGCCAAAATCATGTGAAAAAGGTAGAGGTAGAGGTAAATATTGAGGAACTAGGGCTATTGGTGGAAGTGGGGCCTACTAGTGGAAGCAAGGCTTAAGGAATAAGTGGAGGAGGTAAAGGGGTAGCTTAAGGAAGAAAAGATTGTATGGTGCCCTTCAGGATCCTATGTGAGATACTCAAAGTGGCATATGGTGGAGTCAAAGATGGATATTGAAAAATTGGGACTGTTGATGGAAGTAAAACTTGAAGAAGTGGGATTGCTTATGGAAGTAGAACTTGAGAAATTGGGGCTGCTGCTATAAGTGGAGCTTGAATAATAACTAGGGGAGGTAGAGGCACAAATTGAGGAAGAGAAGGTGATAGGATGACCTTCAAAAATCTCCTTGAGATGGATGGAGAGGATATAATTGGTCCCTTTTTGGGTTAAGTATGAGCTAGAGTGGTTATCAATGGACATACCTAAGCCTTTTCCCCTTTATTCTTCCTCTTGGCCACTATCCACAATTGAACTTCTTGCTCATCAATAGAATTAAGGTAAAAATCATCATTTTCCTTGGCCTAATGACCATATTTTATGTTTACTCAGGTCTATATTATGAAAAGTGGGCCCAAATCACCCCTTTGGGGTCCCATTGCTGAAGCTTGTATTTTGTCAAAATGAAAGAGTCTTGGTTGCCTACCATATTTTGTATAGAGGAAAAGTTCATGTAAATGTGCCCTTGTATCATGATGGGGAGTGGAGGACACATCTTCTACTGATTCTATACATAGTGGATGAGGATGCCATTCACCAGTTGATAGGTGATCTCCTTCTCTACTAGGTGGTTAGGCACATAGTATGGAAAGTATAGGGGTTCATGCATGAATCCCATGGCTCAGATCACTATGTCCTTTTTAAATATCTAGTAATACCCTATGGATGTGATAGACTCCTATATTGTCTTTGAAATTTGGGACATGGGAACTTCATTGATCACCTAGTACACCATTAGGTAGAAATACTCATAAATATCCTAGATATGGTGGAATTGGTAACCATAGAGCTTGAATAAAACCACATATATAATTTGGCCACTAGGACTCTAGTAAGGAAAAACTGATGATTTGAATGAGATCATTCTAAAGATGGCATAAAACACATATCTCATCATGTAGAGATCACCACTATTCTAGGCATATATAATGGCCTATACCAAGTTGAAGTTGATTAATCCTCTAAGGTTTGGGATGTCAGAGTGAGTAAGAATCATATGTAATAGGGTCACCCATACCTCATTAACATATTGGTGGTCTGACTATTCAAATAGTCAATTTAGAAATATTTTTCCTAATCATATGTCTTCTTGAAAGGTGCATAACATGTAAGCATTGATCTTTTATTTGTTCATCCACTTAGATTTTGGGTTATCGATCTAGTCCTGAAAGATAATTTAGATCTGGTTATTGGCTACCCAAGAAAATACTATCACTACATCACATTAAAAAAAGAAGTCTGGGAGGGAGTAGTGTGCATTGAAGGCATTCTTGGATATTTTAGCAATATGATTTTGAGAAATGGGTGAACAGACCTAATCATTAACACCATCTTGTACTTAGATGTCCTTGTGAAGAATGTTTCTCAACATCTCAGTACAAGGAAATGTATCTAGTCTGGTCATGGCTCTATGGAGTCTACATATTTTATAAGACCGAAGGGCATCCTCATATGCAACCTTCTTGTCATCAAAATCACTAGAATCCTTGGGAAGCTACTTAATTACTTTTTGTATGTCATTGTAATGCTTGAATTTGGTTAAACTATTAGGGAAACTGGTGTCCTAGTACTTGGGATTGAGCTTTATGTTAGATGATATACCAACTATTGAAAGGGAACATAAAATAAATTTGGAAGATTTCAAGTGTCAAAGGCATAAGATACATAAGTGTTTTGTGGATTTCAAAACAAGAAGTAAAAAATTTATTCTAATCTAATAGTGGTAACTATTAATGAAATTCCTTTAAGTTTTAAAATCTTGTGCATACATATCCTTGCATTAATGTCATTTAATAGTTCGCTTGACACAAATTTTAAATTTGAGCTGGTGGTGAGATTTTCTACTTTCAATTCCAAATATAGAATTGAATTTAGAGTGATGATCCTTCACTACCAACCAGATATGGCATCGGTGATGGGATGTTTTCCAATATATCCAATCTGGTCTAAATTTCCATTCCATTAATATATCTACTAGATTTTTATTGGTGGTCTCCATCCAATCACAACTTTACACTCTATGCCTTTATCTTGAGCAAGATGATGTGTCACCTAGGGACACATGCCATACCCTGATCAGTTCTAATTGACATCTCTCACTTTATTCTAAGCTTTTCAAGTCACAAGTGGAAATCAATTCATGTTTTCATTATTTGATGTGATAACTTTTCATTGAGCTAGGTTTTGCCAAGATCTAACATCTCTGATAAGTCCAAGAGACTCACCTTTCTCAAAAGTGAGTGCATGGTAGGTAGGCCATCACATAACTTAAAGTTACCTTAGCTAGTGACCGCTTTATAACATGTGTCATTAGTCTATTGTATTTATTTTGGTGGTTGTCTAAGCACAACTTCATAGTCTATGCCTTTATCCTGAGCAAGATGATGTGTCACTCAAGAAAACCTATCATACCCTGATTAATTCTACTTGATAGCTCCTACTTTATCATGATATTTTTAAGTCAAAAGTGGTAATCAGTTCATCTTTGCATTATATGATGTGATCCCTTCCCATTGAGTCAGGCTCTTTTGGGATTTGACATCTTTGACAAGTCTAGGAGACTCACCTTTCTCACTTAGAATGATGTGTTGATATGTCACCCTTCTTTCCTGGTATCTTAAATATTTAATAGGTCCTCTGCAATACCCTCTCTAACTTTGAATGACATGGTGAGTTCCTATTTCATCAAGATTTACCAAGATTTGACATCTCTAATAGGTGTGAGGGAGTTACCTTTCTGATTATAAATGACATGATGATATACCATTGGCCTAGGTTCTCCCTAGCTATAACATCTATGAAAGATTTGGGGGGATACTCTATCTAAATATAAATCCTGCAACAATATCCCATTGTATTAGGATTTCTTGGGCTCTAACATCTATAAAAGGTTTGGGTGAGTGGATTCTCTAACTTTGAATGATGTGATGATATCCCATTGGGCCATGTTATCCTAGGCTCTAACATTTATGATAGGTCTGGGTGAATGGCCTTTCTAAATTCAATTAATAATGCTTGTACCTAGTTAGAACAATAGGGAAAATGGTGTCCTAGTACTTGAGATGCAATACATGTATATGACTATGTACCTTGGAGTTTCATGTACTAGTCTCTACTTTCTGACACATGTTATCGATCTATTATTTTTATTAACAGTCACTATCTGAACATGGATTTGCACTCCATACCTTTATTATGAGTAGGATGATGTGTCACCTAAGAATACATGCCATACCCCAATTGATCTTGGTTAACTACTTATAGTTTATTCTAATCTTTCCAAGTCATAGGGATCAACCATTTTATCTTTACATTATATGATGTATCAACTTCCAATCAAGACAGGCTCTCCTAGGATCTGATAGGTCTAGGAGACTCATCTTTTTGACTATGAATGATGCATTGATCTCTTGTTAAGGATGACTTTCCTAGTTTTTGATAAATTTGATAGGTCCTAGCCACTCCCCTCTCTGACATCAAATGATAGGGTGAGTTCCCATTATGATGGGCTCTCCCAAGATCTGACATCTATGATAGGGGGCATTTCCTTTATGGCTCTGACTGATGTGATGATATTATGTTGGCCTAGGATTACCTAGATTTTGACATCTCTAATAGGTCTAAAATGCTTCCCTCTCTAAATCTAAATGATGTGGAAAATTTCAATTGAGTTGGGCTCTCTCAAGCTATGACATCTATGACAGGTTTGGAGAACTAGCCTCTCTAACTCTGAATGACATGGAGATATACCATTGGCCCATGCTTTCCAAGGCTCTAACATTTTTGATGGGTATAATATATTGTAATTTATTAATTTGATTGATGTGATGAGTTCTCATTAGGCTAGGCTTTACTAAATTCACAAGACGATGAACTAATAACAACAAAAAAAACCACAAGATGATGAACTAATATATGCATAGTACTGATGATCCCAACTTTCTCCAACTAGTAGGGCTACCTCAGGGGTCTGTGATATGGAATAAAATGTTTAAAAGTAGAAGTCTTCTTAAGCAAGGGATTATATGGAAATTGGGAAATGGTAGGTGTATTAAATTTTGGAATGAAATTTGGGTAAAGGATAAGGATCTTATCACATAGGGAGATTATGAAGAAATTGCTAATATTGCTACTCAATTTTTTGGAGAGAAAGTTTGCGATTACATGGTTAATAATAATGGAATTAGGAGCTAGAAAAATATATTGGATTGTTGTGCTAATAAACCTTATCTCTCCCCTAGAGTTATAGATGCTCAATAGTTGATTTAGGGGGCCAAAATCCCTCTCTTCTCGTGAGAATATGAATAATACTGGTGGCCAGATAAGAATGGCTGGTTCTTTGTCAAGTCTGCTTATCATTTGTTGATTCTTGAGGCTCAAAATAAAGAGATATGGAAAAAAGTTTGGAACTATAAACTTATACCAAAAATTAACATGTTTTGGTGGGCGACTACTCATAACAAAATTTTAACCCAAGACAACCTTTAGAAGAGAAGATTTACCCTAGTCAACAAATGTTATTTATGCTACTCAAAGGAGGAAACTGTTTCTCATCTTTTCATACACTGTGATTTTGCCCGGGAACTTTGGGACATAATCCTAAATAATTTTGGCATTCAGTGGGTCTATAATTCTGACTTAAGGAAGTCATTATCAGCTAGAACCCTACCTTTTCTCATCCCTGGCTCCTTGAGTTATGGAAGCAAACTCTACCCTGTTTGAGCTAGATTTTATTGAAAGAATGCAACCATAGAATTTTTAGGGATACTACTAGAGATGCCTCTCAGGTTTTCCATACTTTTGCTAAGACTCTATTGGAAAGTGTCACTATTTCTCATACTCGCATTGCGAAGAAACCCCTAACTCATGAAGAAAAAATTATGGCTAAATGGAAGGTCTTAAATCATATCCCTACTCATGATAATTCTAAAATATTACAGAGACTTAATACTAGATGGAATCCCCTGAAGCCTAACTGGTTGAAACTTAACTTTGATGGGGCCTCTAAATTTGATGGCAAAGCCAGTGGAGGAGGGATTATAAGAAATGACAAGGGGTGGATGATTTCCATTTATGCTAGTGGAATAGGCTACCAGAACAACAATTATGCTGAAGTGACTGCTCTTCTATGGGGGATAAAATTGGCTATATCCCTTGGTATCAGGAATTTGGGTATCTAGGGGGACTCTAAAATGGTTATCGATGCGATTAATAAAGTATCAAATGTGGGTATTAAGCTAAAAGATATCATTAGGGACATACAAATTCTACTACAAAAGCTTACCAGGGTAGACATTTCACATATTTATAGGGAGGGTAACAGTGTAGCCGATGCTTGTGCCAATCTCGGCCAATAATTTTCAAATTGGTGATGTTGGCACTAAATTGATCATATCCATTTAAATATTAGGGATCTCATCCAAAATGAAATGATGTGTTAAGGATGAGTTAGATATATGGGAAAGATAGCTCTATTAGTCAGTCCTTTCAGAGGGTGTCGACGTGGATCTCAAAGATTGGGGTCTATGGTACTTGTTTGATCATCATTGCTGATTTATTATACTGCTTTGTTAAGGTGAGTGAATGGCTTCATCATTATGGAGATCGTCGGGAAATTATGTTTAAGTATGGGAGGAGTAAGTGTCATCTCTACATGATGTTCCAAATTATGTGCTATTTCATCATCATTATGCATATTCATGAACAAGGGATTGAAGTTACTGCTAATACAATGGTGAAAATTTGGGATTCTCCTAGTCTATTCTATAAGTCCAACATGGGTGGTGATAGAATTTGAACAGAACTAATTTCTTGCTATGAGTTCAAAGACAACCCCGTGGTCTAGCACTACTGTAAAGAGGGTGGGATTAGCCCCTATCTGGAGAGGCTCAATGGGTTTGATGAAAACCTATCTAAACAGTTCACTAGGTCCTAACTAAACTGACAAGTCACTGTTAGAGGAATTAGCTTTGAGATTTTAGAAAATGTGATAGTTGTGGCTACTAGCATGTCTACACAAGGGATGAAACTGCAACAGAAAACAAAAATTGTGGACCTTTCTAGCTAGAAGCTCTTTCTTGGAGAAGGCAAAGAACTAGCACCTTATCAGGGGGGGATTTGATCTAGCCAAGTTGCCTGAACCTTGGGATGGCGTGTGTTTCATCCTCATGAAATATTTCACTTTGGAGGGACATTTCACCAGGTTTTATAATTATCATCTTCCACTCTTGAATCATTTTAGGAGAAATGCTCTCATTAGCTTTCTTTTTTATCTGCTTTCTTCCCTCGGGCATTCTGTCTTTAGGGTGAGAGCTAAGTTGGTTAAAAAACTTGATACGAATCCTATCCCCATTCATTAGGGCCTCATCTTCTGTTTACATAATTTACATCGTGCCCTCGAGCCATCCAAGGCCATTCATATTGATAGTGGGGAAATTTCTTCTAACCCTATTGCTGTTGATGCTGTCGAAGAGCCCTGCCCTTCTCTTGTCCCTACTAAAACTAAAGAAGTTTATTTTCCTACACCTGAGGAGACTCCCATAGACACTCTAGGCTCTGTTGTGAGTATGAAGTGCAAGAAGAGGAAGACATATGCTGATGAAGTAGGCACTGTGGGGAATGCTATGGGGACCCCAAAAAATCCTTGTAGGACCCTTAGAGGTCAAGGTAGTAAGTCCCATTTGTCCACTAAGGATATTAAGGAGGGTCTCTCCTTAGGAGTTAGGTGGTTGGGGTGAATTACTGGCAAACCTACTCCCAAAACTAGGCTTATTGACTACTCTAAGAGCACCTCAGATGAAGCCACACAAGATGATGAGACCAAGGACTTAGACGTTCAAGAAATCTCTGAGGATACTAAAAGTAAGTAGGAGACAAAAGAATTAGAGGCTAACGCTGAGGATGCTGCTGACTTTTTGGAAAATGTTGACAAAGTGGGAAAAATGTTTGTGGAAGAAGTAGATGAGGAAACTAAAATTGAGGCTAGATTGGGAGCTAAAATTGTAGTCCTGAAGGCTCGCATTAAAAAATTGGAACAAAATTTTGCTACTGGGCTTTGAAATTCTATTCTCCTAAACATGTCCGTGCTACAGGACTTGGGTGTCACTGCTTCTGCTGACAATGTGGAGAACACTGAGAAATTGGATGACCTAGTTAAATCTATATTTAAGCAAGGAGAGATCCTGCCTCTTTTGTTCTTGCTTTTTATTGATACTCTGCCTCTCCTTTTCCTTTATTAGTTTATAGTTTTGGTTTTGTTGTGTATGTTGGATCACTGTATGTGATGTTCCTGTCGTAAGGCATCTTTTGTGCTGATTGCCTTTGGTGGTTTATACTATTTTTAAGGGTTTAGCTACCTTATATTATCAAAAACAACAAAAAAAAACCATTCATTAAATCTTATCTATTAGCCATAGAGCAATCAATTTTTCCATAGAGGATAATGAGTTTCTTACTCTGAGAAAAAAAAGAATTTGGGAAACATTTTCTTGTGAAAATCAATTTTTAGTGTTACTAACATGATATGCTAAAAATAAACAAATACTACTTGGCATTTTTTTTTAAAAGTTAAAAAAGTTTATTACTACTTGATCAAAATCAAAGTCATGTTTATTTTGAAGTTTATAGTAGATGCCATGCTATATTAGGCACATTAGATTTTTTTTTACAAACCCAATAATTATTTTGAGTCTTTTTTATTGATTTAGTTTCCATAATTTACCAATTGTTAATAAGTTTCTAAAAAATTAATCAGTCAACTCTATTCATTATTGCAAAGTTTACATTTTTTTATCATTTATATTTTTAGTTATAGATTTGACTTGTTTATGGATATTTACCTTTTTTCCTATTATAATTTTTAAATTTATAATTGCAATTTTTTTTAAACAACACATTATGCTTATATGGTACATAAAGTTTATTTTTTTAGTAGTTAAAACGTGTCTATCTCATTTGTTTGTACACTATACAGA
Organism: Torreya grandis; assembly: GCA_037957365.1. NCBI lineage: Eukaryota > Viridiplantae > Streptophyta > Pinopsida > Cupressales > Taxaceae > Torreya > Torreya grandis. The sequence goes on from JARHVA010005404.1 coordinate 1,093,852, forward strand.
TCTACACATGAAAAAAAAATAAGGCATCGACCACCTGGATTTCCATATTGTCATTAGTAAGTGTTAATAGACATGATTTAGGATTTTAAGGTTTGTGCATGCATCTTTTTGCATTAATGTCATTTGATAGCTCGGTTACTCCAAATTTAAAAATCTAAATAGGTGCTAATATTTTATACTTTTATTTCTAAATCTAGAATTAAATTTATAACCCATGATCTTGCACCACCAGATGGATATAACAATGGTGATATGATGTTTTTCAAAACTATCCAATTAGGTCTAGCTTCCCATTTCATTAATAGAAATCACATGTAATCATGTGGCAACATCCCTTAGATTTTCCTTCGCTAGCACATGCTTTCTAACATGTGTCACCCCTTTATCAAATTTTTAATTGTCAGTCATCATTTAAGCATAGTTATGTGTTCTATGGATTTATGATTTGTAAGATGATGTTCTTCCTAGGGACTAGTGGCACACCCTAATTGGTTCTAGTTAACCACCGATAATTAACTTTGAGCTTTCTAGGTCACAAGTGGAGACTAATTTATTTTCATGTTATATGGCACCGTAGTTTCCCATTGGGCCTAACTCTCTTGGGTTTTAATATCTATGAAATATCTTGATATCTCACTTTTCTAACTATGAATGATCCAATGATCTTCCATTCAACTAAGCTTTCTCAGGTGCTCACATCTCTAATGGGTTTGGGAGACTATTCTCTGATGATGAATGATGTGGTGAGTCCCTATTGGGTGATGCTTTCTTAGGCTATTTGACAAATCCTGAATACTTGTCTTTCTGACTCTGAATGACATTGTGATCTGTCATTAGGCCTAGCTCCACTAGGATCTGAATTCTATGAAAGTTCTAAGAGACTACCCTATTTGACTCTAGATATCATAGAAAATTTGTTCAAATTCAATCCATGTTACAAAAATCCTTTGTCAAAACATTAAGCACTAATAAATGAATGTTAACTAAATTCATTACTTTGAAATCTACCAAATCAATAAAAAAAAGTCATCACATGTTATAAATGTTATCTCACATGTTGCAGTAACATAACTTAATAAATAGATAAGATTGATAATGCTTTGACACATATTACAATCGACCAATCGATATATCTTATCATTAATAATCATAATTATGCTTCATTGATGATATCATGCATTGATATTATCAATCAATTTCATTTTTTCTCTTTCCTTGCCTTTACCACCATCATATTTTGGCTATGATTCATTTGTGTCTATTTATTTCCTTCCCAATATTGTTTTTTTCATAATGTGGCTTTAAACTCTTTGTTCTTTTTGTCTGGTTCTACTCAAAGTTAAATGAAGCCCACTATGCAAGAAGCTTTGACTCATCCTTTCTTTCTGTGCTCCTGCCAAAAACCATAAATGCCTTTCATTGGCAGAGTCTCACCTCATCATATGTATAACATCTTATAAATTCCTTCCAAGTAAGTTTTCAATATTATCCTTTCTATCATTGGGGAATAATTTTTCTTTGCCACTAAGATGATCAAATTTAGTTCCATGGATGCATTTATATTTTTTACCAACATAATGTTCCTTCTCTCTAACAAGGAGAAGGTAAAATCCTTGGTTGAATTCTTTGTTAATCTAGTCTTCAGAGTTAGTTTGGATGAAGCTATAACATCGATGGATGATGATCAAGGAGATAATATGGTCTTATCTAGTAGAGAAAATTTTAGGTTCATGCCAATGACCACGTTTAGGCACCTAAAGAGGAGATTCTCTCTTTTTCATGATTACATTTAGTCCCCAATTTTTGAGATGAAATCAAATAGGTTGTCTGGTTCTTTATTTCTCCACCACCTTTAAATAATGCTTTATCATCTCTGCCTACTATGGAACACATGCATGTTGTTTGGCATTCCCATAAAAGAATTGAATCAACCATGTTCTTGTCTAGGATGGTGTTTCTTGTCATTTCCCCTTCTCTTCCATGGTTAGTTAGACAAGCTCTACCAAATTTTTTTGTGACTTCAGATGAACATTTGGTTGTAGACAAATTTAAGTCCAAGCAGTTGGACACTCCATCTACCTTAGTGGTTCCTGGTTCCAATGTGGTAGTTGTTGATTTGACTTGTGGGAAACATATTTTTCTAGTTAGGGATTGCTCTAGGCCTATATATGCTTTCAAGTTTATCAAAATCATACTAATTGACTAGATTTTTGAATCCCCCCTTTTTGATCTGATACTATTTTTCCTTTTTTCTGCACTCTGCTAATACATTTTAAGTTTTTTTTAACTTGGCCTATGATATGGCAAGGAAATGAAAATATTTTGGTTAGTGTTTTTTTATACATTATTGTTTTTTATTGGGCACGGGTTCCATAAACCTACTATTTATAAAAAAACAAAATCACACTTGCATAACTTAATCCATTATTTAGAATATAGTAATTACAAAAATACTAAGATCGAGATTGATACAATAATATAAAAATACGAAGTTCAGTCAATGATGTGGCCAATTATTGTTCTCTATTTTTTTTGGGCTCATTGGTAATACTGCCAATAGGTTTTATACTTAGAAAATCATCCCATGGAACCATTGCTTTAAATTTAAAAAACAAATGGTGTGGCATTTGATCATTAACCTATTTCTATGGGGCCATTATGATTATATATACAAAGATCTATGGTTCACCTTCCTTTTTTCTAACCAACCATCTTTGGCAATTAGATTTTTTTTCACAATTTAAAACTATATTGAAATATATATTATATAAAATAATATTTATATATAGTATATAGTATTTATATAATAATTAGCATTGTATTATTTAATAAATAATATAAATTTATAATATTACATATAATATATTATATATTACTAATTATAATATATTCATATCAATTATTATTATAATTTATAATATTCTATACTTTAACTATATACACTAAATTGTAAATTTTACTTATTATGATTCGTTACTACCTGCACAAAATCATAATAAACGTCATCAAAAATAGTTATTATAGTAGAAAAAAATTATTGAAATTATTACGATCTTATATAACACAAAAAAAATATGCACAATCTACTTTAATTTATAATCAAAGCCATTTCACAACTAGAAACTTTCTCAGCTAGGTGCAAGTACTAAAGCCACTTCACGACTCTTGTTATTTAATGAAAATAATGAAGTTAAAAAGTTTATAAAATAAAGTAGTATGTAGGTATTCATGGCTCAAAATTTACGTTGGAGGAAAATACATATTCAAAATATGTCAACATAAATACTAGAGTCAAGAAATGTCAGACAAAACACAACAACAACATAAAATAAGGACAAATAGTTAAGAAACATATTTTACATATTAAAAACAAAGGTGCCATGCACCAAGCCCCTATGGGAGGTTAGAATAGTATTGAAATATATTTTAAGTATTTACTACAAAGAGAACATTTTTATCCAATGAAACTACTTAAAAATAGTTATCACCAAATCCAAAACCCTTGCACTATCCAGTCTCTATACAAGCTCCACAGATAATATTATTGCCATCAGAAACAAAATTACATCATAAAACTTAACGCCCTTGTAAAATTTTAAAATATTGTATGAATCCAAAGAATAAGGACAAAATCATAATAATAAGTGTCATAGGTATATCAAAATCGATGAGAGCAAATAATGAACATGAGTCATGATGCGGCTTTAGTCCTTGTTGCTAGGAGTTTTTGAAATAAGAATAATAGTCTAGAATATTTGAAAAGATAAAAAAGAAAAGGTTTGGATTCAAAATAAAGAATTATAATGTATAATATCTTAATTAGTTGTCTTTCTCAAATTTAAAATTATGACCATGAAATTAGTTAGAAAATAATGAAAGAAATGATGTAAGGTATGCAATTAAACCATATTGATGTCTACATAAGCAATATAAAATAGTCATCAAAATTTTCATTAAATTTGATGCCATCTAGAGTGCTAAGAGTATGACATTTGTCAATGTCACATCTATTTGTGGCAATAAACTATGTTACTCGGGCCTATAATTTGCATTTTCATTGTGGAACATCAAGATTGAGACATGTGTCCAAATCTTGTTCAGTCAAGATTCAGGGGGTCAAAGAATGCATAGAGACATCTAATTAGGCTTTGTATTTTTAAAATAATTAAAAATTTCATCTGCTAGGTTTTGAATTGGCTAGAATTAATTAATGTATGATTGCATTTGCATTTTTAACTGTAAAATACAATCATTTTTTCCAAATGTAAAGTAAAATCATTTTTTTTAAAATTGTGTATGAGATTCAAAGTAAAAATTTGAACACACCATCAAAAACTTTAAAGAATTGTAATAAATATATAGATTATATTTAATATTTCTTTCTCTTACTATCAATTGTACTAACATTTGAAGGGAAATGTTTAATAAATAACTATCACCAAGAAAACCATGACAATGAGAGTCATCCATGAAATTTAATTCTTCTCAATGAGTATATATGTAATGAATATTTAACGTGGTAAATTACCATTTACCTTTTTTTTCAATAGTTAGGGGATTAAGTTTTGTATCATAATTTATTATTTGTTTAAAAACTATTATGACCTCCTTATTTTCATTTTTTATGTTTATTTGCTAAAATAAAATAAAATAAGATAAAAAGTGTGAACATATGTTTGTCACTTGTCTAGTAATGAGAAGTATATATTAATAACATCAAATACATATTTTACAACTATGATGTGGGATCCCAACATGTTGATGTGGGGGTGATGATGGAGTGAATGCATTTAGATATTAAATAACTACTTTAAAAAAGGCTATGATTAATTCCAAATAAAAATTTAATAAAATAATTTTTTTTATCTCTACGAACAAGAATTTGCCACGTTTAATGAAATAGAACATGCATATGGGATATAAGGAAAGAGAGTAAATTTAAATTTAAATTATAATCACCACATGTATAGGAATACACTATAATCTATTATAGCCCAAACATAAGCAACAATAAGGTGATAAATGTTGAATGGAAAACATGCAAGGGGTATATTTAGGAATAATCAAATTTGAAAATAAAGACAAGAGATGAGATCCATAAGTGGAGAATTATGGTGATGTGCTAATCAATATAGTATAGGTAAAATATATTAGGTGTTAGGAAAAAAACAACAGGAGGCCTAGGTCAAAGACCCACTGACTATATGTTTTTGGTGTGAAATTAGAACATGTCCCCTACTAGTGGCTATCTCATAATGATATATATAAACCTTAAAAAAGTAAAGGTGGCAACATATGATAACCATGCTAATCCATATTTACTTAATCTTAAAAAATATTGTATAGATTGAAAATAAACATAAACAATCATGAAAAATCAAGAAATGAAACACTTTAACAAGTAAAGGGATTATAACCACTATTGTTTCCACTCTACCTATATCCTGTGTACTTGCTTATTTTTATTTTATTATTAGTTATTGTTTAAATGCTGGATGATCGCTACATTTAGTGAGACTACCAAGAAGCTGATAGTGCTTGGACATAATGTTTTTAAGCTTGGGAGGCATGAAATGTGAGCATGTGTTAGTATTGAGTAGTGACATTCATAAATAAGCTAACTTTGAAAAAAGCAAAAAAACTTGTTACTACTATAGAGATACTAAATGGAAATCACTGCCAAAGCCAAATTTATCTATTTGATTTTTGTTTTATATATTGACAACAATCTCATTTTTGAGTGATTTATTTTTGAGTTTTCAACGAAATGGGTGGTAGAATAGATGGTAAAAAATGGAAGTTAGTAGGATTATTATGGTTTTATAGATGCATAGTTAGAGGTATATGGACATGCCTCTTTTGGATGGCATATTAAAACTTGAAAAATAATTAATATGTTCAGTTGTGAACATCTTCTATTAAATAAGTCTTATTTCTCTATTAATTTTCTATTTGCTTTTGAGTTTTTTTGACATCATGGTAGGAAAATAATTTGATAGAGTTAAAGGGTTTGAGACACATAATCATTATGGGTTTATGACATTTGATGGTGGCTATGAACTCTATTTATGCATCAGGATACACTTCATGCCAATGGCTAATGCTATTTATACCTTTTTTTTTACATTTTAGTACAATAATTGGATAGCCATTATGGTTACAATGGCAAATTTTTGGGGCAAATCTCTTGTGGTTTGTAATTACCAAGCTCTAGGGTAATGTAATTCAAGGTTACCTTTATTGTATAATAGTTTTTTTTGTTTTTATTTTTAAAACATTGGGTTTGTTTTTTTATAACTTCTATTAATGGAATGTTGGTCCTATTAATCATAAAAATAATCTTTACTATTAAAATTTGAACAATATTTTTTTAGCATAAGACTTCATGTAGCACCTAGAAGTTCACACCATCTCAAATTTTATAAGGAACTTTCTTAATAAATGGTAGCTAATGTGTAATAATTTGTTTTTCAAAAATTATATAGTAGTAGCTTTAAATACAGCCCTAAATAATTATAGTAGAAATGGAAAACATTCATACTTATTGGCTTTAAGTTTTAATTTTGCCTTGGCAGTCTTGCTAAATTTAGCGGGTAGAGAGAAAACCACTTGAGTAGGTCTAGATTTAGTGAGAACACTACTTAAACTAGAGTAGTATCTACTAAGTAAAAGCACAACAAGTAGGGAAGTTACAATGATATTTTAACTTCTTAGCAATATGTTTATAAAGCTCTATAATTTTGGAGCTTCAATCAATCATTATGTGTCGTTGGAAGAAGAAAAAGAAGCATTTTCCCCCAAACTCAAAAAAAGCATTTTATTTCTCTTGGTTTTAATGTGGATTAAAAAAGGGATGTAAACCATGCTTCAAAAACTGGGTTTTTATTATAAAATAGAATAGGTAGCATAATTTGCTGAGCTCTCTAGGTCATTGAGATCACACCACATGGCATGATCACATTGATCCAAAGCCCTCATAAGGCTGAATAGATTTAAGTTTTTCTAGGTGCTCAAGTCATAAGATCATGTCACATATCATGATCACATTGATCCAGATCCCTTAGAAGCCATAAAATATTTAACTCCTTCGATTATCCCAAGTCCTGATATCATACCACATGATAACTTCTCATAGACCTAGAGCCCATAGGAGTCAAGAGCATAAATAATATTTAGATAGATATCTAATATGTAAGATCAAGCCATGTGATGAGATCTTGTGTGCTTAGAAGCCCAGAAGGTCAAGATAGAAATGCATAAGTCTCCTTTAACTCCAGTTGCCTATCTCAATAATTACATGATCTTCCAGTTCTCATCCATACACTATCATATGTGTAAGAAGTAACATTTTTTATCCAAATGCTCTATGTTAGGATGGATGGAAGTAGAATTATGGAGGTGGAAATAAAAACTAATTTTTCTTGTTAGGCACATTAATTTTTCTACCTTGGTAAGTCTCTAAACTATTAATATTTGTATTATGCAATGCTTGTTTTAGAGGTCACTAAGTGTGTTGGGTATCAACCCATATATGCATACCTTAGTATGTATGTATGAGTCTATACCCAAGGCTCAAGATGGCATGACTATTTTTATATTCATTATGTCAACCCTCTCTATAGTTGATTGCTGTGTAGGATTTATATGATTGTTGGTTTAGTACATAGGGCTACATTTTTGGAAAAATTAGAAATATTATAATGACTGTTGCCATAATGAAAAATTTAGGCATTTACTTGATTTAACTTAAATAATTAGTATGTTGTAGCTTTAACTTGTGTTATTGCATGTTACATTAATAAAATAGTTGTTGGGTTAAGCTACTCATGTTTATTGTATGACCACTGTAATCTCTTTTCATTTGCATGATGAAGTCATGGTCCTTTTAGCACTTGTAGGGAGGCTCAAAGGCCATTTCAGTGAACATGGCATCATTTTCCATCTACTATATGAACTTCACCTTAGATAAGGCATGATGAATAATAAATTAATTGAAAAAGTAAATCCATCATCCCCTCAAACAAATTAATGATAAGCCACTGAACGAACTTTATTTGCCTCAAAACACCTCCATCATCAAGTGGAGGGACCACCTATCATTTTGGTTTAATATTTTAATGTGAATTTCACATAAAAATTATAGTGGTGAACTATTTATCTAACAATGCATTCATTTTACATACACTGTGGATGGCATTAGCTGTCTGCTCCTTAATAACATGTATGCAATTTCAGCCAATCAAAATAATGATAAATGGATTTTTTCATATTTTTTTTTAAAAAATGCACAAGTTCACTATATAAAAATTATTAAAAAAAATTATTCACAAAAAATAGTGAATTTCAATTTATGGAAAAGGGATAGAGTAATCGAAAGTTAAACAAAATTGAGTCCTTTAGTTACCCCTTCAAAACTAATAAATGATGGTATTACACTCAACAAATCATGCAAGGTGTAATTTATCCTTGTAATCCATCAATGGGGTATTTTTTAAATATGTTATATATTTCAATGATGTTTTTACTAATATGTTATTTTAAACATGTGAAAAATGTTTCTTTAGTACTTGTAATACCCTGATACCAATAGTTTGGATTGTTCTCAATGCATATTATTATTATATATTTTATAATTTTATTCAATAGTTAGGAGTACACATATTATGATTTTTTTAATTAGTAAATAAGAGGGTTAAGGGTACAACATCCATTTATTAAATTAAAAAGAGCCTTAAAATAAGAGGTTTAGAGGCATAAGATCCATCATGAACAAAAATTTACCTTCCATAGCAAGATATTAACAAGCCTAAAGACCCAAACAAATCTCTTCAAATATACATCAAAGTATAAAGATTAAGCTAAGGGTTCCAAGGACAAATTGGACAAGAATAAACCAAAACCAACAAACTCAAATTGATTAATCAGTAAAACATACAAAATTAATCATCAAAATGTATCAACTAGAGATTTGAAGGCATGCCAACTTATACAATATATAACCAACACTACCGTGGTGTCTAAAAAATTATATTACACAACAAAAGTCCAAATATTTCACAACAAAAGAGAACTACCATAACAAAACAATCATTCTCACTACATAAGCTACAAAATTCACCACCCAAAATAATAGTTCAAAAGAACCATTTTTTCGTAAACCTTGAACTTCTAATGAGATCTAAGAAGCATATTCCCAAGGGCCATCTTTTTCAAAGATGATATTCCTTTTTAACCATAGTCCATCCTTTAGAGTCTTCAATTAAGGATGAAACATTAAAATGATCTACCCCATAAGAAGATTTTCTAGCTACAAACGTAATACCCTTGGCAAGGCCAAAAACTAAACTAGTGTCAAATGTAATTAAAAAATATTCCAAATGAGAAGAAGATTTCATAGTGGGTGCTACATGGAATTAAGGTGGATTTCCAAAAATAGGGTAGCCCAAAGAAGGCTTTGAAATATTAATGGTTGCATAAGAAGAGTCCAATTTCTTATCTTCCTAAATAAAATCCACCTTTGCCTGTTGGTGTTGGTATTTAGCACCTTTCCACCATAAGGCATGCCTCATCTTCATACCTCTTAATTTTTTAGACTAGAACTCTTTCTTTGGAATCGATTGCTAAATGGCTTTGCACAAAACATGATTTCCATCTAAAAGGCAAAATTTTATAATATAATTATTGTTTCAAGACTTGATTCCCAATATTAAAATTGATCTTCTTAGATAATCCACCTGATAAAATTATTTCAAAAAAAATCATTGAAAATTTTGGTTGAGAATTACAAATAGTATATAGGGGAATGGAAATGAGGTTTCCCAAGATATTGTTGATTGTCATCAAACTATAAGTTGCTCAAAAAATTAAGGGCAGGTTATACAACCTAGTCTAAATAGGAGACATATAGGAATTATTAGTTGAAGGATTGAAATCAGGAAACCAAGGTTTCATATAAAGAAATTTTAAACCTCAAGACCACATGCCATGCTAGAATGTAGAATGGTGTCTCTATCATCCTCATATCCAAAAACACACTAAAAAACCCTTGGGTTATTGCATATATTTTTAATACTTTTCATGTGTTACACCCCTTAGGTGTTATATAATTAGGCATGATAATTGGGATTTAGGGCATTACTCTAATTGGGGAGTCTGGGAGACCATGTGGCCCTTCAATTGGGGGTTTGGGGGTGGGTGTCCCTAAAAATTTGTTTTTTTCAACAAATCCATGTTTGGTTATTCCATATGTATTTTTTACCTATATTAATAATATGGGTAGTGTTATGACCCATATTTTTACAAGGAACCATTATGGGTTGTATTCTTAGTCTATGGTTTTTGCACCCATGGTATTATAAGAGTGCTTAGGTAGTTACGTATTGATGTGCCTATATATACTTGCACATGTAGTAAGCATAAAGCATAATAGAGATATACATTATTGTATTAGAAGAAAATTAAGTTAATATAATAGTAAATGAGGTTACTATGTTGGGTTTTTCCCCATAAGGGTTTCCCAAGTGAAATCTTGTGTATTGTGTAATATTTTGTGTATAAAATTTAAAGTTTGGTAAAAAGGTATTAAATAGGGCCAAGGGGGTATGTATAGTGTTACGAGGGACAAAGAGGGTCAAAAATCAAGACTAAGTTAAACAATAACACTAGGATTGAGTTTTAATCTAAGAGAGTCATTAATCCACTACATAACTGATACCAATGGTAAACTTATGCTTGGCATAGTCCCATTTCCATCAATTGGATTCTCTTGTCACATGCACATCATTTTACATATAAAATTTCACTACCCTAGGTATTAAAATTTGTTTAATGTTAACATATCAAGTAATATATAACAATACCAAATGAATACATAAAACATCTAAAACATAACATCTCCATACTCCACATGAGGTAATATCAACATTATAACATCCATGTATCTATAATCTCAAATCACACTATACATTAGTATTAACTAAACTAATACAATAATGTAGTATGCATCTCAATAATCAAAGTTAAATCATCCATAACCAACATCTAAATAGTATATATGTAAGAAAATAATATTATCAATAACATAAATTTTTTTATCTTGGTAATAATGTAATAATAAACATATCATGTCTCAAATATATAAAGAGCATGTCATAATAGGACATGTGTATAATAACAAAAAGTCCAACAAAAATATCATTGTGAAAATTGGGGCCTCACACTCCCCTCCCCTTATACAAACTTCTCCTTGTAAGTCACTAAAAGAGGTGGGGATATTGGACCCTCAAAGGTTTTTCATCCTCCCAAGTGACAAATGTCTCATCATAATAGTCCCATTGGACCCTGACCTAGTCCAAATCTCAGCCTCAAAGGGCTAACATCCTACACATTATAATCCACATGGGCTCTAAATCTAAACTTCCATCAGTCTATACTTGAGATGTCATCCAATCCATAACATGGTTAGTGTTAGATATACATTCTGACCCCATGAAAGGGACACTTCCTTGATGGTCCTATTATAGTAAAGAAGAACCACACCAGACACTAAACTAAATGAGGCATGGTGTGAGCTATATAACTTAGCAGAGTATCACTAACCAGGACCAACACTAGTTAGCAAAGCCATCAACATGAAAAGATAACAAGGATGAAAACACAAGAAACATCAGGGTTCACATACCTTAGCAACCATAGTGGAAATATCATAGAAAAGTAGTTGGATTAATATTGATTGAATAATTTTGACATAAGATATGGGGATGAGTGCAAATGGAAAAATTGATGACATGGAGTCAAACACTTTATTAATTTATATAAGGCTAGTAAAAGGACATTAATTTTTGAATGGAGGTAGGTGGACTACCAGGTAACTTGCCACCCCTCCCCCTAGTTTCCCAAATACCTATAAGAAGCTGAGTCTTGATAGGAAAAAGATAGGGAGAATCTAAAAATAGAGTGTTTTTAGATTATTAGAGATATCATAAGAATTTGGGGTATTTAGTACCAAGGGATACCTCTTGTAATCATGAATTTTTTAGCTTAATATAAATAGTAGTACTAGTTTTTCATCAATTGCCTCATGGACTACTTATCATGTTTTTTTTGGATAGGCTTTTAATAGTAAGTAGAGGAAGGAATTATGAATATTAATGATGTTTCCAAATTAACCATACACTTTAGGTGTGATTATGTGATGAACAATTTATCCCTTCTAATTCACTTAGTTGTACCATGTCTAAATAACTTGACCTACCCTGACTTAATCTCTTTCTACCTTAGGTGAGTGCATGAGTCTTCAATCTCATGATATTCCAACATAGGAGGTGTTATGATGGGTGTTAATTACGTAAGGAGATAAACATGTTGGCTACCACTAGGACTCAAACACAACATTTTGGTTCCATTTTTAGGATGGGTCACATTTTATTCTTACAATAGTATTGAATTGATAAGAAAATAATATAGGAAACAATAAAACAAAAAGATCATGAAAACCAAGATTTTTCACCAAAATCTTGTTTTTCATGATCTTTTTGTTTTGTTTTTCCCTATATTATTTTCTTATCAATTCAATACTATCTCTCCTTCCTCTTTAGTCTTTCATTCCAAACTCCTAAACTATCTAACTAACTTTCTAAACTCAGCTCAAGTCTTAACCTTGATTGAGTTTGACATAATAAATTATGTGTTAAGACATTTGATCTATTAATAAAAATGTCCTAGAGTTTTTTTAACCCCTAAATGAATTATCATGACTATAAAAAACATTAGGATATGATAAAATCTCTTAAAACACCCAAAACAAGTTTAAAAATTCAAATTTCTAGTTTTGGTGAGAAATTGAATACAATCAAGAATGATAAAAAAAGGCAAAGTGAAGCATGGAAAAGCTTCAACCAGAAATTATATGACCTATTAAACCTATCCAAAACCAAAATTTTCAAAAATAAAAACTAAAACCCAATGCTCCTTCATCAGGCTCCTTGTGTTCAAAAAGTATTCATGAGCTCCTACTCATGAGATCTTCAATGTTACTCCCAATAAATGACCTACTCATCAAAATTTGTAGGTGATTTTTATATGTATTATTATCGTCTATAAAGATAGAGATATGTCAAATTGAAATAAATAATTCATCTTCTTTTCAATCTCTTTCACTTTACTTCTCATATATATGAACATGCTGAGTTGAAACACACTTATCTCTTTTATTTGCCCTCTTCTCCATTGTTGTATCTTCACATAGAATGAACACATTAAGGAAATAAAGAGCTCCCAAAAATACTCCTTCAACCACTTCATCATGCCTCAAATACATGTTTAACTCTTCTCCATTTATAACATGTTCGTGATCTCCATTAACACCATGGGTTCTTTAATGCTCCATCTCCAAGGCTGTCTTCTCCTCATCTATATCTCTTATTTTAGCTCCTTCACATAACTAATTTTCCACTATCATCTTCTTGTGTACACTAGCTTGTAGAGATTATATCTCTAATGGTTCCTTCATATAAATTTGAAAAACTACTTGGTTTCTCCTTTCATTCATTTATAACTCTTCATATCTATCATATTCTTTCTCCAACTCTATCACATCTCCTTTATGAGAATCTTTCCTCTATGGGATGCTCACAAATTTTGTTCTCATTATTTTTTAAAATTATTTTTGGGATCTTCACATGAGAACCTCACTCTTTTTTTGTCCTTCAAGACAACCTTGTTCTCCTCATTCACATGCTTCTCTTTACTATTTTTAAAAAATATTTGAGTTTCTCACGTGGAAACTTCCATATGCTATTACCTTTTATGGTAACTTCCTTTGATTGGCTATTTTTATCTAATACTTCCTATACTTTCCTTTTGATCTCTTCATTATGCTTAAGTGTCATTCTATAGGCTAGTTTGTTTGGTAAATTAGATCTTGTAATGAGATCCATATAATGGTTTATGCTCCTTATTGGTGGAAAATAATTAACCAACTCATCAACTACTATATCTACATATTCATCCAACAAATTATGAATTTTAAAGGGTAAATCAGTCAGCTTTGTAGTTGTAATGACTATTATGGGCTTATAAATCACTGCACAACCAACCTCTTCTTCCTTTCTTAGTTGCAAGAATTATTTCACTCTCACTAAAAATACCTTTGTATTGTTTTCATCTTCACTACCATATTTCAATGGTGTCAAAGTATGTTTCTTACCATCCTTCTCTAATGTATGTGTGTTACTCCTTCCATCATGTATATCCCTCCTATAAAATTTCCAAGGTCTACCTATTATTATGTCAAATAACAAATCTCATTTTTAGTTAAAAATGGGGACCCTATTTTTTTGAGCTCCCAATTTTTCTCACTTTCATCGAGATTAAGTCTGTCAAACTCAATTTCCTCAAGCCCAAGTCACTCGATCCAATTGAGTTAAGTCACTTCAATTTAAACTCAGGATCTTAGGAGTAAAACTAATTATGAAAATGAGTTGAAAGATTTGACTTGACAAGGGGATGCCACTGTCTTACTTGATTTCCTTGAGCCCAAGTCATTCAAGCCAGTTGAGTCGAGTCATTTTGATTTAAACCCAGGACCTTAGGAGCAAAACTAATTATAAAAATGAGTCTAAAGATTTGAATTGATAAGGGGATGCCGCATGGTACCCTGATGATGTTCGCCCTCTGGTGAACTTAAAGTTGACATCATATCTAAACCAAAAACCCTTAGAACTCTATACTAATAAGAATGTGCCATGTGGCACTTAAATGATATTATAATTGATGGCCTATCTAGCTATCAAAATTATCAAAAGGCCCAAAGAGAATGCTTAATTATAATATCACATATAGAACTATTTTTATCTAAAAATATGAATTTACATTAATTTATTAAGTCTTGGTCTATCTCATATTTGTGCTTTGTATTACATTTAGAGCATTGTTTTAGACCATTTTGCCTATGGTTTATGTAAATTATCTAACTATGTCAAAGTTTTTTGCTCCTTTTACTAAGTAATTTAATCCAGTGATATTTCATTTAGACTTAAAATGACTAAGTGTTCATATAAATTCATTATTTTACTCAACCACTTTTTTATAAAATGGACTAAATTGGATTCATAATCAATAAAAATGACTAAGTCATTGCATAATTTGCATTTTATATTTAGTCATTTTCAGCTTTTTCCTTAGCCATTGTTTTTTTAAATTTGAAGATTACTGACTGTGTATTTTCATTTTATGCTTGTATTTAAAAAAGTTTCCCAATTCCATGTGTCAATTTCTTGATGGTTTTAGAACCATTCAAAAGGATTTTTGAATACTTAGTCAATTTTTTTCTTCAAAATTTCACAATGGGTCTCCACATTAGTAGAGCTCTAGGTAAGTAGGTCAATGGGATGTTTCTAAATGTTGTAATCCTAGTGACCCAGAACCATCTGTACAAGTGTAAAGCCTTTGAATAAGTGGGTTAGTGAGATTTTGCACATGGCATCATCTTAGTGATTTAATTATTCAAAGATATCTATAAAAGGCATTAGTGATGTTAGTAACCTTCGATCAAGTGGGTTAACAGGATGTTTCCATGTGGCATCATCGCAATAATCTACTACCCTGGTATGTTTCATATAAATTAGTGACATCAATAAATATGTGGGCAATGGGTTAGTAGGATTATGCCATATGACATTGTCTTGATAATGTGCAGCCTTGGGTTGATCTATGCAAACCTAGTGCTTCTAGGTCCTAACTTAATGGAAAAGTGACATGATGATCATTGTCAAATGTGCTAGTTCTCTAGAGCTAAAAAAGATGTTAGATCCTAGGAGAGCTTGACCAAATGAAAGAGCACCATATGGCTTAGTGTTTAGAGTTTCCAGGATCTAACCAATGGGTTTACCACATTATTAGATCTATCAATCTCTCAGACTTACTAGAGATGTCAAATACTAGGAGAGCTGACCAAATGAAAACACACCACATGGCATGTTGTTAGATCTGTCAGTCTCCCCAGCCTAACAAAGATGTCAAATCTCAAGAGAGCCTATCCTACCAGACCATGCCACATGGAAATTATGTACATATTGGTGAGGAGAAGCCATGTGGAAATGACCCATCAAAATAAAAGACATGCTGGCTGTGTAACAAGCAAATCCATAGCTTGAATTTGATAGCTTATCTGGTTGTCAAAATTGTCACAAGTAAAGGAAGGATAATAAATCTAATTTTATTCATAAGAATAAGTTACAAAGGTTTAGATAAAGATAAAAAAGGACTATAAGACAAAATATTTTCCTTAAAGAGGCATGGTTCAACTACAATAATGGGCACATCTTTGAATCTATTAAGGAATGATGAATCCCAATTACATTTTCAAATCATCATTCAATATTTGTAACCATCCTAATAGTGGGTTCAACTAGAAGATGAGGCCATGAAATTCATGAATTATACATATAAAAAGTCTATATAGACATTTTTAAGGATCTAAAATTTTAGGGCCAAAACATTGTTAGGATTGTGCCAGGATTACACCTGCCATTCTTTAGTGTTTTCACCTTGACTATGCATCTAGGGGATATTGATTGTAATAGAATGCTTTCAAAATGTTGAACCAGAATTTATTGTATTTTGTTCATTTAATGTATCTAGTATTTGACTCATCTTGTTGATTGACACTCATATTGTTAATATTCTTGTTTGTAAATGATTTCCTCAATTAAGATGTGCAACATATATTTTAACTAGTCTATTGTATTTGTTCATGCTTTACTTTAGTATTTTCCTAGTCATTGTATGCAATAGATGCAGACTATAAATTAGACTATATTTATAATGGGTTCAATAGATAAATGACTTTCATATCAGTGTCCTTAGAAGCTTTCCCATTGAGTGGACAATGTTTGTGTAATTACTAGACCAAGCACATAATGGTATAACTGTGGTCAGACATGCTTTCAAATCCTTGGCATCAAAAGGCTTGATTAGATCAAATACACCTTTTATTTTCTACCTTACCCTTATCCATATTTTTGTGTATTTCTATGGCATCCTACCTTAGATTAGATAGTGACATGAATTGCAGTGAATCATAGCTTATTGATTCACAAGTTAAATCATATAGGCAACATGATTTAGATAGCTAGCAATTAGGTGAATAGTGAATGCTCATATTAACTGAACCTTTGGTGGTAGAACTGCATCTCTTGGAAGCTATTCTATGCAGGATATATCATAAAGACACATCCCTATAATTATGACATGTATTGATCAAGTATTAATCTTAAAACAGAGGATGAAAGTCCATTATTATTACCACCTTTCTCTCTGAAACACTCAATCTCATGAGCACATTTTGAGTAGGATTTTATACTAAGAAACACTACCTAAAAACACATGGCAAACATTCATAGGCATAATGTTATAAATTACTTCATCCTTATAGATACCAATATGAAAATCAACCTTACATTTCTCATTGACTTATATTTGATGTCCTTTTTGAAGCTAAAATACTTTATATGGTGTAGGACGTGTCAATCTTTTCAATCCTAGTTTGTCAACCATTTCCAAAGTAACCAAGTTATCTATACTACTACTATCAATGATAACTTTACAATACTTACCTTTTGATTTGCATGTAGTCCTAAACAATGTCTTCTTTAGGCTAGTTCCTTCACCTCCCTTTTTGGATTTAGTAGCACTCTGTTCATCAATAATGACTCTTTTATTAAGGGTTATTTCATATGTGATGGTGATCCCACACTTTCTTCCTCAACTTGAACAACTTGGTTGTTTCCTTCAATTCTTGTATGGCTTATTTGTTGGTTTTGAGGACATTCATATGACATATGGCCAACATATTTATTATATTTGAAACATTTTCCACAAAATCCTTCTCCTCTACCTCTTGTATATGGCCTTCTTATTATGTATGAATATCCTCATCTATTTACTATTTTATTGAATTTGATACTTTTTACTTCTTCATTATGAACCTATAATTGACTTCTACCACCTTTCTATCCTATAACTCTAAGTTTTTTGCCCCCTCCTCTAGATTGTTGAGTTTGTCTTCTAGACAACTTCTATTCTACCTTGAGATCAAATTAATAAGCCTCTTCCACTAATATTGGAGATGAAAAAATAATTGAATCATAAATATTTAACCGCAAACCATTGATATACCTTTTTATTTTCTTAACATTTTCTTCTACATGACCATCTTTGATTGTAAGCTTGTAGAATTATTTAGTGTAATCTTTTACACTGATGTCTTTCTAATTCAAATTTTGGAGTTTCTTGAACAATTTTATCTGATAGTTTATAGGCATGAATTTTGACTTGAGTTTAGCTATCATTTTGTCCCATGACTTAATTTTATCTTTCTCTTTTCCTCCTTTTATCTTGGACACTATCCCACCAAAGAGATGCATGTCCCTTCAACCTAGTACAAACAAAATTGACATTATTATCTTAATATACACCTTCATAATAAAATATTTGTCTATTATAATTATCCAATCTAAAATTTATTCAACATTCAGGATGCCTCCATATAATGGAACCTCTAATTTAGACTCGGATCCTACTCCTATGATTGCTTTTAAAATTCTTTCTTCCTCTTCTTCTTCTTCTTCTATAACCTCTTCTTGTGGTTATTCCTCTCTATCAATAATATCACCTATTATTTGAACAATTTATATTTTCTCCAAATTTTATTACAAATTTCTAATCTCTTCCTACAATATATCTCTTGGTTGTCTTATTAGACCTCCTCTAACACCACCTTTAACTACTCCTCTAACTGCCATTTTTTCATCTCTTGAAAGTTTCCATTTCACAACCTACTATTAACTCTTATAAATTAAGTGTATTTATCCTTATGTAAATTTTTAATAACAACCAAACCTTCTTTGATACCAAAAAATGATGGAGAGATTAAGGAAGATCAGGCCGAATACCTTCTTGACTACAAATTATAACCAAACAAAGAGTTTTCTTTCAACTTTATTGAGAGAAATTTAGATAAAAAGGAGTTTTATACTTTAATATCCTCTTGTATATTCAATATATTTTTCATAAACACACCATTTTTATAGATACCTTTATCTAAACTTTAAAATGTAAGAAAATTTGAAAACAAGTTTTCTAGATCTTATTTCTTGGTCTATAGACTGAGTTTATTTAATAAATTTATATTTAGGTACCCTAAAAACTTGAATCAAATTTTATAACTTCATATTTACCTTAATTATCCTCTCTATAAAGTTTCATGTAATTTATCTAGGTCATTTTTAAGTTATAAAGATTTTAGTGTTTTTAGTGCTCTAAATAGGCCTTATTTTAGACCAGTAATCTGATATTTTTGAATATCTTAAGATGTAAGACTAAAAAATTATTTAAAAAAATTTAAAACCTTCAAAAAAATCCTAATACACCTCTCTACAAAGTTTCATTCAATTTTAAAGGTTTGTTTTCTAGTTATAGAGGTTTTAGTCCTTCAACACCCTAGTTGATTATGTATAGGTCGAGAGCTCAAATTTAAGGGAAATTGAAAATTTAAGAGATATTTTTGAATATGATTGATTTTAAAATGTCCTTTAAATGTATATATTACTCTTCCACACATTTTTTCACCTTAATCAATCTTAAAACATGATGAAATACCACTTTCTTGATTATTATAGCCCTCTTTCTTGATTGTAGCAACCATGTACTTGTATATTGAGACCTAAAACATGAATGAATACCATTAAAAAGAAATAATATGATTGTAAAAAATAAAATTAACTTAATTTTAATTTTCACACTAAATTTTAAACATGGAACTCAAATGAGGCATTCTTTCATTGCTTTATTTACAAAATGTATTACACAGCCTGTCAAAAGACCATGTTTTCAAACTTCTCATTTGTCAATAGAATATTGGTGTTATTGAAATTATTTATTTTTTCCCATATCACATTTTATTTTCCACACACTCATATCTCTCCTTCCTCTCTCCTCCTTCATTTTAGACTCCTAAACTATCTAACTAACTTTCTAATCTCAATTCAAGTCTTAACGTTAATTGAGTTTGACATAATCAGTTATGTGTTAAGACATTTGAAATATTAATAAACATGTCCTATTACTTTCTTGAACCATCCATGAAGGATAATTACCATAAAAAATGTTAGGATATGATAAAATTTATTAAAACACCCATTACAAGTTTAAGAAGATTAACATTAGGTGGAGCAGTCAAGGTTGGAAGACAAATAGTATCCTAATAGGTTATTCAAGGAGTTTTTAGGACAATAGTACCACCTAGTTAGGAATAAGTGGGGACATACCATCACCACAAAGAAATGCCTCAAGAGGTCAAAGTTTAGGAGTTCTTATTACTAATGCTCTAGTATAATAGGTGAAATCATATACAAAATATTTCTCAACTTATTAAAGTATTAGGGGGTGGAAAATGCTATAGAGCACATCAAAAAGTGTGAGTTCATCTGGTGTGCCAAGAGGGTTACACAACTCTAGAGAAAGGAAATTTAATTTTACACAAAATTGTAGGATCATGCCTACACTTGGTATTGGAAGCATGACCTTAGTCAAAATATTGTGGACTATGAAATCTTCAAGACATATTTCCTAAAGGAGTTTGATATCCCTAATTTTACATGATATTAAAGGAGATTAAGAAAAAAGTAACCGAGAGTGTTTGTGACTATGACACTAGTTCAAGACCTTGGTGTCAACACTCTCTTATGCAATCCATCCACTAAAACATGCATGATGATTCATCAAAGGATTGATTTCCCCTTGTTGATGTACCCTAGTGATGAGGACCCTCACCAAGCCTTGAGAGGATCAATAAGCTACATTGAAGGCAGAATCAATCTAAGGAATGGATTCTAGGGTAATTCTAACTCTAGAAGCATCTCTTGCATAAATGAACATGATGATTTAGATGATAAATTGCAATAATGCACATGATAATTATAATGTATTATGGTTCCTAAAATGTGAAGTAGAGGGGCACACCAAGAATAGTTTCCCTAAGAAGAATGTGGCACCATGGTGTACTCTTGCGAGCTATGCAGACAAGGCTATGATGTGCAAAATTTCACCTACAAATATAGACAACCTAGGTATGAAATTCACCCCCTTGCAATATTTATGACACCTCTAAGCATAATATTGGGGATTATAAGGTAGTCAATGAATTAAGAGATTAAGGTGCAAGATAGGTGGTGGTAGGACCTACAGACCAACCATATGATGGATATTAATATTTTCATGGATAAAGAGGCTATGGTGGAGAAGGAGGATTTGGTGTAAGATTCCCACCCTATGGATGTTACAATGCGAGGTACTAGATAAATTTCAACATGATTTTCCCACACACCACACTTGTGCATACTACCACAAAAATCATAGGGTCAAGGACTACCCAGATTTATATGAAAATATCAACAACATACCCAATCTTGAAAAGGTGTTGGAATGATTTGATGTGGATATAAGTCCACTTAGTGGGCCCCTAAGGCACATGTGAGGATAAATTTGAATCCCAAGGTGTATGTGACAATTAGGAGAAACCTAACCACTCAATCAACTATCATTCCCACTTAAAAAATTCAACCAAGGTATGATATGAGAAAGGAAAAATCATTCATGACATATCATGAATCATAAGTGGTTCCAAACCCTAATGGAGTTCATTAGAAGTCAGTCCTCTAAGAGGCCATGGATGTCATCCACAATTTGCAATGGGTGTTTTGACATGTCCTTGACTTAGAGGAGAAAGTGAGAAGAGCACCCTAGCACCAAGTGATTAGTGACACATGGGGGGGAAGATTTTTTAGAACAAATATCCCTTATGTGCTTTGATGGGATGGTCCCAATGTTGAATAACTTTCTAACTAAATATAAGGATAAATATGCCATCAATATGATAGGCTTGAGTATGGATAGAGGATGAGACATGCGAGTCACCATGAACTCAGGTTATGATAATGAGTTATTATTGTATGTAGATATAAATGGGTGGTAGGTTTGTGATATTATTAAATACACCAACACATAATTCAATATCTTAATAAGTGATGCTTTGAAAAAATGGGAAGTCCCCCTCTACAACCATCACCCCATGTGATATTCATAGAAAATAAAATCAAGGCCTATCCTATGGGAATTATTCCTAATTCCAACATGGAAATATTGGGCATAAAGTTTTGAATATTTGTCAAAGGAATTGAACTTGTAGAGGCCAAAAATTACCCACATTACTTAACAAGCAATGATATTATATAAATAATGTAGAAATGTGTTTCAAGTAGTGTTTCATGAGCTTCTAAAATAGAAAAGAGAATGTATATATGCCTCTATCAGTGGAACTATGGCCTTCATACAAATAAAGTGTTGATCTCAAGGATGAAATCAACACTATATACAACATTATTATGCTAAGAGTGGAGAACCTATAGCCTGATGTAGAAGGCATCCTACACTAAATGATGCTACTACTGTCATCTATGAGTAATGGGTGAAAGAATATTATGAGGTTATTGGACATAAGTGTGGAATCATAATATCAAGGAATACTCTTAGTAGACATAGATGATCATTCATGCCAATCTCAAGCCTAACCCCTCTTATAAATAAATCTAGGTGCCAATCACTATGACCCATGTTAAGTGTGTCTCAAAAATAAGTAGGGGAAGGATTGCCAAACTAGCCTAGTTTACCTATTATTTTGAACTCAAACTATATATGTGGGATTTAGAGGCATGTGTCCCAAAAGAGCATGATCATATTGGTGTTCTAGTGTATATCCTAAAAAACATTGTCATGAGTGGGTGGGCCACTCACAAATTTGGGCTCCTAACTTGGACAAAAATTATAAATGCCATGCATTTTTTATTTGATCAAAGTAATACTTGGTTGAAACTACTAGTGTATAGTGGTGACTCCAACCCTTACACACATTTAAAATATTTTGAAACAACATGGGTAAGGATCCCTCTTTGTCTACTATCCAAGCTTTGCGTTCATTATTTTTAATGGTCATTAAGTGCTTGGTCTTATGCCTAGTATATTTTGAATGAGTAACATAGGGGACAATTGATTATAATGATCTGAAAAATAGTTTTGTTCATACTTTATCTTTTTCATCCTTGAAGTAAAGGATATTTAATCTTTTACAAGTCATCCACTATGTTGCATTTGAAGATGATGCAATCAAGGAGGAATGAGTTATGAATCTATACGATAAAAATGGGTTAGGCCTACTAAAGTCATTAGGGGAACAAAGTGTGAAAAATAATTCTATTGAAGTAGATGAGGTTGTGTGGACAACATGAAACTGATAACATGCAATCAAAAAGAAATATATGGAGTGAAAAATGGAAGAAACATTTGATGAGGGAGAACCCATTCACCTACATGTGAAAACTACTCAATGGGAATGAAAATTTGTTGACAGACCATCTTAACAACACAAGTACTATGAGGAACCTTTGAAAATGACCAAGGTAAATATTGGACTTGAACAAGAGACAAATATTACTACTATTGGTCAAAAATGGAGATCACACATACATTGAAATTCTCCAATAATTTTAGGAAATGAATGGAGTACATCCTTCCCTATGAAAGATGAAGATGACTTTGGTCGAGGGCACATAACCCATAAAGAAGCAACCATATTGGATGAACACCAAATTACATGCTAAGTTAAAGATTAAAATTGATAATATTTTGGTTGTAGGTGTGATCTACTTGGTGGAAGAGTCTGAATGGGTAAGTCCCATGGTTATTGATATTAATAAATATGGTCACATCAGAATCTACATTGACTACTACCTAGTTAATATTGCATGTATGATAGACCTCTTTCCCACACCATTCACTGAGGATATTCTTGAGGGGGTAGTTGGCTATGATAAATACACATTTATATTGATGGTTTCTCTAGGTACCACCAAGTGCAGATCAATGAAGAGGATAAGCTAAATACTACATTCATGATGAAATAGGGATCATTTACCTACAACATTATGCCCTTTATCTTAAAGAATGTTCCTTCAGTCTTCTCATAGATATTTATTGACGACTTTAAATACTTTATTTATCATTTAATAAAAGTATATCTTGATGATTGGATTGTATATGGCCTTGTGAAGGATCACCATGATAATTTATAAATCATGTTAGAGCATTGTCAATAGTTACATATTTCCATGAATTTGAAGAAGTGTATTTTTTCCACACCATTCAACACACTTCTAGAGCATGATATTTACAAAGAAGGTCTTCTAGTTGATCCTAAAAAAGTGGTGATTATCCTTCAACTTAAGGCTCTTACAAACTAGTGGGAGGTGTGAAATTTCCTAAGGCATACTATTTATACCATAAATTCATCTGAAACTATGTTAATATCACTACACCCTTAGATGAGATCCTATGGAAACATCAACCATTTGTATGGGGAGAGGCACATGATTAAGCCTTTAAAACTTTAAAACATAAATTAGCCAACATGTTCATATTACAGTTCCAAGATTGGAAGAACCCATTCCACATCCATGTTGACACCTCAATAATGGTAATTGTCATGAACTTAGCCCAACCAGAGAGAACAAGATCGATCACCTGATCTATTTTGTGAGTTAGAAGCTCACCCCTATTGAGCATAATTACACCATAATTGAACATGAGGATTTGAAAATGATTTATGCATTACAAAATTTATGTTAATAAATCATATCCACTCTTTTTATATTTTTCACTAATCATGAGGCCCTAAAATACCTAATTAACAACCTGTTATCTATGGGCACATCTGTCATTAGATATTCCTCTTCCAAGAATTATAGTTCTCAATAATTTTAAATCCAAGTAAATAAAACTTCATCTTTGATCATCTTTCCCAACTAACCACTAGGGAGACTGCACATCTAATCGATGATGATATGTTAGATTACTAACTAGAAAAATTACAATGCATCCCATATGAACTTACTAAGATTGTTACTTTCCTCACCTCTAGCATTGCACTTGCGAACTTATCCACAAAGGAGAAGAAGCATAGAACCATCTAAGCTTCCCTATATCAACTCATATAAGGAGATTTATATAAACTAGGTAGTGACAAATTTATGCGATGGTGCATATTTGAGAATGAGTGTGAAAAAATACTATATGAGGCACATAAAATAATCATTGTAGAACACTTCACCGATAAGGCAATAACCCATAAAATTTTTCTATCTTGATTTTGGTGGCCTACCATTTTTCATGATGCTAAAGAATATGCTCATAAGTGTGATTTATTCAAAATAACTAGCAAATCAAACCACTAGGATGATATGCCTTTGATTTCCATCCTTGTGTAGGCTCCTTTTGAAAAATAAGCCATCAACTTTCTAGGATCCATTACTCTAGCTGCATGCAAGATCAGTGCATGCTACACTATTACTGTAAAAACTATTTCAATAGATGAGCAGAGGCCACACCCACCAATAATTTCACTACATCTACAAACACATGTTTCCTATGGATTAACATCATAATTTGGGATGGATGCTCCTTTAGTCTGACCAGTGATAGGTGTACCCACTCTGTTAATGAAAGTGTGTGAATTATACTTTTTGAATGATTGATCCCACACCATAAGACAACAACCTATCACCTTCAATAAAATGGCATTACATAATATTTAAATAATATACTAGGGAACTTCCTCTCCAATATTTATGATGTAGGGCATAGTGACTGGGATCACAAAGTTTCTATAGTAATCTAGGTATATTTCACCAACTATAAACTATTAAACAAGTCCACCCCATTTCAAATTGTGATTGAGATAGAAGCTATCATCCCTATGGAGTTCATGTTGACTTATCTATGCATCAACCAAGTTAGTCACCTTTATGATTCTAATTCTTTAACTATGCAACTTAAATACCTAATAAAATTAGATGAACGATGCACGATTATTTGATGGAGCTAAATTAAAAAAAAAAGACTCACAAAAGGTTTGGCATGATAAA
The DNA here is from genome assembly GCA_037957365.1 of Torreya grandis. Taxonomy (NCBI): domain Eukaryota; kingdom Viridiplantae; phylum Streptophyta; class Pinopsida; order Cupressales; family Taxaceae; genus Torreya; species Torreya grandis. The sequence goes on from JARHVA010005404.1 coordinate 1,119,885, forward strand.
AAAATTAAGGGAAAGATATTTATTGAGGGTACCCTAGTCCTTATTTATGATGCTAGATAACTCAAACACCCACGAAAGCTTCATATTTTTTGGGTTGAACCCTATGTTATACACTATATTCTAGAGACTAGTGCATGCAAGCTTTGCACCTCAGATAGTGAGATGCTCCTTGGGAATTTCAATGCCAACCAAATCAAGCCATACCAAACTTAACATGACTAATTATTAGTGTAGTAAGGCATATGCCATTTCCTTTGTGTATTTTTATCTTATTTTCTAGTTTAGGGTAGTTTAACTTTTCTTTTGGGTCTCTTAGTATTTGTGTCAGTGGTACGTTATCATGCATGCACATATTAATATCCAACCATATGAGTTAAGTAGGGTATTTATATTTAGAATTCATAACTGCTAGACATCTAAGTATTTCTAGTGAGTATTTTCATGCACTCTTTTGTAATATATATCTGTAAGTAAATTTACATAAATATAGTAGTATGATCCATATTCAATTATTTGAGAGACTCTCTCTGCATTGTTATAATTATATTTTTTGTTTAAATAAAAACTTCTCCAAAAACTATTGAGCATAAAACTTATTGCCTTAGAGGACCAAACACATAATTTAGTGTGGGGTAGGGGTAATAAAAAAATATTATAAGAATAAAATAAGTGACTAACATAAAAGGATAAGACATGAAAATATGGAGGACATACCCATGCATAAGGAGAAAGCAAGTGCAACACCCAACAATGCAGAATGAAAAAGTGTACAAATAAGAATGGCATGTGTTGTTCACTCCAAAATTCTCAAAAAGACACTTATGAGACTAAGTGCTCCAAAGAAAAGTGGGAACAATATGGGAATTTATTCCTCTATTTATGATTAATAATTGATAAATCCAAGGTGTGGATATAGGTATGCGGATCCATGATATAGCCTGCATAAAATAACTTCCAAGAGATGCAATGATACCATCATAAACTCAATACTAGTTGTTTATAGTTATCATTTAACATTTTGATCTTTTTGTTAAAGTTAATCTGATTCACTTTGTGACTTTATAAAATAGGGTAAATTTAATTTAATTCCAAAATAAACATAAAATAAGAGGGAAAGGGGAGTATAAAAGAATATTTCCAATCAAGTGAATGCAAATGCTTCAAGAACTAAAGTATGCCGAATCATAGTTATACCACTATGTTCCTTGATAAAAAATTACACAAACTTATAGATACATAATGGAAAATATTCTATAAACAAAATATGAATGTATAACTCAATAATTATTCATTAAATGTAAACACACAAAAGACCTATGGCTATTTCACATAGAGCTTTTAGATTGCTTCATAGTTGTAAGCACATGAGGTAAAGAGTGTTCTAAGGGAAATGAAAGGAATTCATAAGTGAATTAGAATAGTTGTGGCATAATATAATTAATATATTCATTCCTATAACTAAACATTCTATCAATACTTTGACACATGCATAGACACAAAACATGAAATGTTGGACAACATTCAATGCGTAGAAGACAAAGTTTAAACAAGTAAAAATCTATTACAATTTTGATAGATTTTATTTACAATAAGTGCCAACCTTGGTGACAAGTAAAGTCCAAAATCAAGAGAGAATAGCAGGTGTAATCTTGAATAAATTCTAACAGTGTTTTGGGAATAATTTTTTTCAACCCTTTACAATAGGAAATAACATCCCTTATATAGATAGATTTGTTCATAAAGCTTGCTTAACTCAGTACTGAGTTGTTACAACATTCAATGATGATTGGGGAATGAAGTTATAATTCTGATAGATTTACTAGCCTGAACATGATCTATAATTAGAATCTATGCCTCTTTAAGTCAAAATATTTATCCTTTATGTTCTTTGTCTCTTTTAACTCCTTATAATGCACATGCCAAGCAATGAGTCAAACCAAATTGAATTATTTACACTTAATTTGGGTGGAAAATTACAATCAAATTCAAATATTAATGGTAGATTGTCATTGGGATTTTATTAGTATTGTTATTACACCATTCCCTATGCATACTTTTGCATTTAATTCATAGATTGATTAAATGGATATGTTGATTCAGTCTGATTTTAGGACCTTTGAGCTGATTTTTCATTACTCATCTTGAATTTTATTGCTTATAGGCTTTTTAATTGGTGAGGAACCACCTACATTATGACTGTGTTTATGTAGACTTGACACACAATCTAGTTGAGAGACTTAATGGCCTTGATGGGATAGATGGCTATCAATTTTGGTTCTTCATTTCTTTTGGTGACTAGACCTACTCACTTGGTTTTCAAGCTTCTTTCCTCTTGTCAAGGTTGATTACCTTTCTATGTGATGATGTGTTACTTTACTTGGGCCTCACCTATGATTTGATTGTGCCTTGGCCATGTAGTAACAAGATGTTACCATGTAACAACATCTCACTGACCTAGAGATTATATGTGCATCAGGACTATATGGACCACCCTAGGGTAGTAGGTCACCATGATCATACCACGTGGTGAAATCCCACTAATATACTCACCCAGAGGCTTATTGACTTGCATGGATGGACTCAAAATAATAGGTCACCAAGATCATGCCTGTAGTGTAATTCCACTAATACTCTTGCTTAGAGGCCTACTAATTTATACATATAGATCTAGGATAATAGGTCATTAATATCATGCCACATGGCATAATCATGCTAGCTCACTTTCCCAGAGGGATGATGCATCATTAAAGTCCTATAGAACAACATAAAGATGCCATGTGGCTTTAGGAAAGATTACCAAAAATTATCTAAGTGTCAAAATAATTTTGAGAATATTTGGGGCCATTGAGATGATGCCACATGGCTCTGGGAGTGAATTGGGGTGTACCTATGGGAAACAATACAAAGAAACACAATCAACAACTCAAAATGTTGAAAAAAAGTAGTTAGGAAAATTCAAAGAAAAATGGATATGCTTTTCAAAAAAAAAGAAATGGCTAAGTTTTTAAAATAAAATCAAGAAAGGGGCATAAAATTAATGAAGAGAGATCCATTTCCATTAAATTTAAAGCTAAAACTTTTCCCATTTATATGAAATTAACTAAGGCAAAAGTGGAATTTTAGAAGCACTCAATCAATCGACATTGAAATAATGTAAAATTTGGTCATATTTCTAAGGGAAACATTAAAAAATACCTTAAAAGGTTAGAAAATAATTTATAGTAAACCATTTCAAGATTCACTATTCAAAATAAGGATTTATAATTAAGATTTACTATGCAGACTTGATAGAATCAATGAAGCACAAATTTAATATCTTAGATTTTCACATCCAGACAACTGTAAACTATATATCCAATAGAAATAATAAGGGTCCCTATATAAAAATTGAATATGGGGTGTGTTGATAATAAAAAAGGGTGACTTATATGGGGAAAATGGTGTTCAACATTTAGAACCCAGACTGCAAGCTTTAATTCTTACACAAAACATACACTAAAAAAACCTTTAGAAATAATCAAAAAATGAAGGAACTAAAGTCAATTGAAACAAGTGACATAATAAACCACATCTATGTAAAAATACCATCAATGTGTGTGAAGTGATAAATTTTCATTCAATTCATTTCAGGCTTCACATAGACAAGTTCAAATTAAAATGAGCATTAGAACTTATAAAAGGGGAGTTATTAGATAAATGGCTTGGGGAGAAATGGCATGGGCATTGCTCTTATACCATCCAGGTGTTCATATCCTTAAAAAATATACCTCTGGTTCCACTCAAGGCCTTGTTCCACTGCTATCCAAGCTATAAAGACTATGATGGAGGTTTCTTGAATCACCTTTTCGAGGAAAGACATTTGATTTGGCATTTTGAAATTATTTGTTATTATGTCTTTTATCTTTTAAGAGGGACTTTAATATTCAGTCCATTGAGGGTTGGGAACCAAGCCATGGGTAAAAGGATGTTCATAGATCTCTAGATACCTATATGATCTTAGATTGGCTTAGTGTTTTCACATTACTTTAGGATGTTCAAGTAAGTGTAGTTTGATGGCTTTTGACAAGAAAATGTAGTTGTTATAAAATTCACTTGTTTTGTTACAAACAATTAGCCTTTAATATATGAAATGTTAAGAAATAATTACAAACTTTGAACTATCTCAAAATGAAAACTCACATTTACCTTTAAATTTTGAATTGTACCTTCCATTCTTTCATCCACCATTTCAGTGACTAGCCCATTGATATAAGGAATGAATGGATTCCATGAGACCTTCTTCTCCTATTCATTATTTCATCTCAATTGAGGGTACAAGTTTGGTTATCATCCAAGGTCAAGGTCAAGGTAGATTGTCATTTCAAGGTAAAGGTTGAACACAAAGCACCAAAAGGGTTCAATAAAATGAATAAGAAACAAAAAAAACACATAAAAGACAAAAAAACTCTATAAAAATAGGGAAGCTAAACTAAATAAAAAAATATATAAAGTGAGAAACTAAACTAAATATACTCTAATATATAAATCACCATCCCTTTACTATAAATTCATTCAAAAATTACATTAGATACAACTAAGAAATAGTGCTTAAAGAACTATTTGTTTACGAATAATATGAGATTGTTGCATCCTAGATCCTTGAGATGAAAATGCCCCAGTAACTTAGATATCTAGTATGGTCTAATCCATAAAAAATAAAACTTGGAATGTTGGCCCTTATTGTCATGGAATTTGTCCCATAATAGTACTAGATCATAAATCCTAAAGGAATTCACCTTGGATTTTTTGTCAAATGACCTCTTGATAGTGTTTTTATGCTTGATAAAATTCAATAGATTTTCCTCCTGGGCATCTTCTAATTGGATAAGGTTTAATATTATATATATATTTGCCTTCTATGTACTACTACATGAGGTGGGAAGCTTGAACATAATAGGCAAAACTGCTTCTAGTCCATAGACCAATAAAAATGGCAAGTTCTTAAGTCATTATTTATACTTGGTAGGGTCAGCCAGATGGGCAAACTTTAGTAGGAAATGCCACCCTTAAGGTTTCTTTTCTACAAATTTCTTGATAGCCTAGATTAAGTTTTTGTTTGTAGATTATGCCAATCAATTTTGTTGTGGGTAGTAATTTGACAAAAAATATCAACACAATTCCATTGTCTTATGCCCACTCAATGAATTTTACAACTAGAAATGCAGGGTTGTTATCACAAACTAATGAGACTGGGGTCCCAAATTGATTGGTCACATTATTTTGCATGAACTTGATTACTTAATTTGTCATGTTATTATTCATTGATATTACCTATGTCCATCTTGTGCAATAATTTACAGTAGTAAGAATAAAATTATGGCCTCTTAAGGAGTTAAGATTAATGACTCCTATGAAATCCAATCCCCATTAGAGAAATGGAGTCCCTTATATAATTGGTTGTAATGGCATTGGAATGTGGATTTCTCTTTTGGTGAATTTTTGGCACTAATGGCACATTCTAACATATACATGGACATCTTTGAGTAGGGTCAACCAATAATAGCCTCCTTGTAGTATCTTATGTGCCATTGCACTTTTTACAGGATAACCAACACCTAATTTATCATGGAAACCAACCATGATTTCCTTGTCTTCAACTTCTAAAATGCATCTGAGATAAATGACTTCATGATTTTTCCTAAAGACAACTCCTTTCTTCAGCATAAATTGTTTTTCCTTCAATTTGAGAGCTATTTTATACATTTTATTGAGTCCAGTAAGTGGCCTCCTATAGAGAAGGTAATAGACAATTGGGGTGTACCAATTATACTATAACACTTTCTCATGATGTAGTTGATGCATGGTGATCCTTGGATCAATATCAATTATCAACTGAGTAAATCCTTGACCTTAGACTAGCTTTGTAGGCTTAATTTTAAAGTCATGTTATTGTATCTTGGTCATCCATCTACCCTTACACTCTCCCATCTCATTTTGGCCTAACATTTTCTTGATGGTTGGGTCTGAAAAAATTGCATGCACTATATTACAGAGAATATAGTGTCTAATTTTTTTCACCACCTTAACCAAATCATAGGTATGTTTATCCAAAGTAGAGTATCTTAGATCTACATATTTTATATTGGTTATCATAAAAGCAACAAATTGCTCTTCTCCATCCAATTTATGCATGAGATAGGAAACAATGGTGTACTCAAAGGTAAATGGGTAGATGTTGAAGTCTCTAAAATAATTTGGACTAATTCTTACATTATAACATCTTTGATGTCCTAAAACACTTTCTTTGAGTCATCATGCCACTCTAATTTTGCATCATAGACTAATGGGGCCACATAGTGATATAGACTAATGGGGTCACGCTATTATCCAGGTGGATGGCACATGTGAAAAAAGATTGGGTGTGCTTAGATGATGGCTCAATGTGGCTCTTGATATATCTGGGCATAGGCTAGACATGCATAAAAGTAGGAAAATATCAAAATAGGCCCTAAAATAGGTCTAGGGATAAGCTAAGGATATGGTAGCCTCAAGTGAAATTCATTACATTAAAATGGCATTTTATATGACTACATTTGTGCCCCCTTTATCTAGAAATGTAACAAAGTGAAATGACTATGATAAAGGAAAGAGAAACATACTTGGACTTACCTATGAGGCAAAGACCATGAATGTGGGTCTAATTTTGTGAACTATACTCCATTGCATGCCCTATAAATGAAAAATATATTAATCAATCCTTAATAAATATCAAATGCAAAGACAAAACTGAGTAAAGAGATGTGTGAGAGAGGAAAAGAATGAATACACCTCACTAGGTATGCAAACCAATGTAAAAAATTGGTCATATTATATGTGTGTGTGTGTGTATATATATATATATATATGGTGATCAAATGGTGAATAACTTGGTCTGAGATGATGAATTTCCTAATCCCCATGTGTGGGTGTCTTAATAACTTAAGCTAGCCTTGACTCTATCATTTCCTACCCCTATTTGATGGATGATAATCTATGAATAAATTGGATTGGATTGATGACTTATCCAAACCTCTTATGTAGGTGGATCAATAACTAAATTAGGTCATGAATATATCATTGCCTACCCATGTGTAGTAGAAGTGAAAACTAAAACTATGTGGTGTCATGAAGTTATAAAATATGGATTTGGGCCACTTGGGAACTCATGAATGCTAATCATTATAGACATAATGAGGCATTAATCTAGTGTAATTATATTTTATATGGTGTCTAAATTATACAACATGGAGTTATCATTCTATCTAAAAGAATTGGTGTAAAATTTGGCATATGAAAATAATGTTCCACACACACCCCCAATTCTAATATATGTGCATATGGGTTCTAGATTAAATTATAGTAATATATGTCTGTACATATCTAAAACTAAAATGGGAGTGATCATGCCACTCATGATGCCCCTAATCTAAGAAAAACTCTATAATTTTATGTAAAAATTAAATATATACTGAGCATATCTGATAATCTATGACCGAGACTATGCAAATCTGAACTATGCCTATTCAACATTTTTGATAATTCTATAATTTTCTATTTTTGAGGCTAATAGACAATAGTGCGGTAGGTGTATTATAGTGTACTATAATCCTAGTAGTATATTATGCTATTTTCTAAAAGTGATGTTTCTAATAAAAATGAAGACTAATATGTGTATAACTATATTTCACTATATTTTATTGAGTTTGAGCTCTATAATAAATTTGCTTGCTGAAAACTATGTTTTGAGCTCATTAGGATGGTGTGATATTTTTGATAAACCCCTATGAATGACCCCTCTTTTGAGGGGATTTGTTGAACCTATGCAATAATTATCTTCAAAATAAAATCTATGTATAATGTGTGTTATACTAAAAGTATATGATATCTATATATTAAACCAATATAATGTGCATATATGACATCATAATGTAAAAGGGATTGAGCATAAGTTGTCAATATATGATGTATGTTAGATATAGCATTCACAAGTTTGTCAATATAGATATAACAATTTAAGCATGTATGTGAACAATAAATGTGAATATAATCTGAGTAAACTACTTGGGGGGGATGGGGCATGATGTCCATCAAGGCACCCAAGGAGGAAGGGGAGATGCATGAGGTCCCTTATGGTATCACAAACCAGATGTGAAAGTAACAAGTAACATTGGGGAGGAGTGTCTGGAGGAAGAAGGAGGAACAGAAAGTGGGCATTCAAGTTCCAGTGAGGAAGAAGAAGTGCAAGATAAGAATGAGAAAGGAGTCACTATAGAGGAAAAGTCTGAAAACAACAACCATGAGTCTGAGGAAAACCAACAAGTGTTTGAGGAAATGGATAAAGATCTAGATGATCCTATAGTGGACCCTGATCTGATTAATGAGAAGGAAAATCTAGTTCAGGTTGCTAACCAAATATTGGAAATGGGAGCTCAAGTAAAGGAAGTAAGTAACAAAAATGTAAGCCCTGCTGAAATAAAGGAACAGAAACGAATGGAAATGGAGGATTATATTGAAAAAGTTGGAAGCATTCCTAAAAAGAACATAGAAGATTGGAGTGAAAAAAGGTAGAATGACAAACCTACTAGATTGGCCAATTGTAAAGCTGATGCTACCCTTCAATTTGATTTATGGACATATAAGGAGATAATGGAAATCAATAGGAAAATGGAAATAATGGAGGGTAAACAGGAGGTAGTTTGGAAAAAAATCAATAACATGGAAAAGTAGATGAGGGATATTCCCATAAAAGTCAAAGAGTATGAGAACAACCTAAGGGAACTCATAAAGGAAAGCAAAATAAAGATGGAGGAGGTAACCTCTAGCATTTGTGCTGCTGCGGTAAACATTGGAAAAAGAGCAAATGAGGAAATCAAAACTTTGGAGGGGCCTAGCAAGAGAACTAGAGAAAGCTCAAGAAAGAAAGCAATGCAAGAGGGATCTACGCAGACGATTGCTACCATCTAGGACACTGTTGTGAAAGGTAAGGAAATAGTGAAGATGATATTGGAACTAGAAGAATAGTTCCTGGTTCTTTTAGTTGGTTCTGCTAGTTGGTTGTGTTTTTCTGGTCTTGGTACCTAGTTTTTTGAACTTTTACTATGGAGTTTCCAGGTCTCTATAAAACCTGGGGGCTATCTTTGGTTGTTCATTTGATAGCTTCATGTCTTTGTATCTTGGTTTTGTTACTTCGGTGAAGTAGGCTTTAGGCTTGCCTATGGATGTTTCTGTTTTATCTTTCTCCTTTTGTTCAGGGTTTCGGGGTCCCTTCAAAACTTGTTTTTACCTTAATCTAAAACAAGTAAGAGATAAATATCATATCTATGACACATACATAAAAGCATACATACAAAGACATGAAGCATGAAAATTAGGCCAAGGGGCCATAATACAAGGGACATGGGCATGTGTCACTAAGTATGATAAAAATAACACATACAAGGACATGTTCAAATGTCCACACACACAAAAAAGCACACAAGTTTGGCCTAGAGTGACATGGAGGGACATGTTCAAATGTCCACATACAAATAATAAAGAAGCATACAAAAGGACATGGACACATGTCCAAAGCATACAAGCAATGAAAGGACAATGGGATATTCAAATTCCCTTGAGTAGATGTAGAATCAAGGAGACACAATCAAATCTAGACTAGTATAATGAGAAATGAAAGTATGCATAATCATGTGGTATAAATCCGTATAAGAGTAAATATTTACATAAGTTGGATCTATAGTAGTAGTAGTTGGAAAAATATTAGTGTATTATAGGATGATCAATATCAAGATATAATCAATGTTAAAATTGTGATATAGACTATAGAAAGATATAACCTAGAAAATTAGAAGTTGTGTGTATGATGTCCCCAATGGGCTAATATATCAATGTTGAATAAGTGTATATTTGTATGTGCCCCTGATGGGTAGATAGTAGTAAATATGGATATGTTTAGAGGAATATAATCTTGTAGTAATATGTGAACACTCAAAGGGAAAATGTGAAGCATGTATGTATAATAAAACCAACTACACTCGCAAAAATTGAATATGTAGTACCTAGAAAATAGAAGGAATGCAAACATGAAATCTATACAATCTGAAATTTATATTTTTTGAGAAATATTTGAATTTTTATTTTATTTTTTAACATATTATATATATATATATATATATATATATATATATATATATATAATGTTTTATAAGTATAAGATATGTACAAGCAACATGAAAATGAAACTATTCACAAGGATCAAGATAAAGGAAACTATGTATTAGTAATTGAAATACTGAAACTATGTACAAGTAATAGGATAACATACTAATTGATGAGTCTTTCAAGAGACACACTATCAAGGTGATTTTTTCACATGATGTAGGAAGAAGTATCTGAGATATGGGAATCATAAATACTAAATAATCTATAATTGAAACTAACTATGGAGTGTGGCTATGAATTTATGGAGCTGACTAAATGAGCTTGTGTACTCTGGGGATCTTGGGGACCCATCTGATATAAGAATTATAATTGGTATTGATGCTCTATGCAAAGTACTTTGGGGACTCAATAACATTGATCTGGGTTGGAATGGGGTATAGAGAGTCTCTCTTGAATCTACAACATGTATCTAATATAAGGGTCTATCTAATAAAGGTCTCTATAGGAGAGTGTGTATACATGGTAATGCTATAGAAGTAGACGTCACCGACATTGGTGGCTTAATTGATATCTGAGGTGTGCTAATGAAATATGTGTTTGAAGCTATTAATGGGGATTGATGTGTAAATGGTTGTGGATTAGGTAAAGGATGCTCATATGGAAGGCCTTCAACTATAACAAACTAATAAACATGTATATATTTAAGATATATGTGTACGGTACAGGTATTAACTCAAATTTTCTATATCCAAGGCCTACCCAATAACATATCAAAATTTCCAGGACTAGGTAAAATTATGAATATGATGGCCACATGTACAAACCCAACCTATAATGGAAGTATAATCTTCTCAATGGAGCTTTGGACATGACCACTAAAGCCATGAATAATTGTATCTATTACAGAAATATCTTGATCCGAATCACCTAAGTGATGTAAAAGTGTAATAGTACACATATTAATGCTTGAACAATTATCAACCATGACACTCTAAATAAGATGATGATCAATGTAAGCTTTTACAAAGAGTGCATATAAATCTAAGTCATCGTCAATGATCTCCTATTCTAATAAAGTGATAAGAGTCCAAGTTAGCACAGTAGTATGATACACACCAATGATATTATGTAGAGGGTGTGTGTCCATTATATGAGTATGATAAGATGACGGTGGTGGATGTGCCTAATAAGCATAATGAACACCTAAAGTGTCTAATGTCTCATTATCCATATGTTTTGGAAATGGATCATAAAATATTTTCATTTCTTTTTCTTTAGTTGGTTGTGCTCTGTGTGTTTATATAAGTGTACTCACATTAATGATATTAACATCTATCAAATCTTGGATCTTATTTCATAAACTGATCAATCTATTCATAGTATGGTTAGGGGTCCTATGATAATTACAAAATGCCTTGGAATCATAATTATTTGGAAGAGGCCTAATCATAACAACCTCTTTGATGGGAGGGAAAGATACACCATTACATTCCAAAATTTGCTTGCAAATGCGAGTTGACGATTCAATAAGATTCATAAAAGGTCTCCTTGGAGGAAATGATAAAACTATATGAGGATTTGGCTTTGAGGATGCATTAATTATTGTCTTTTGATCATTATTTTTTCATTGGGACTCATGTTATATGAGAGCTTAGTTGAATTTTTATTAGTGGAATTTGATTTGGTTGTGTACTTTAACTTGACCATAGAGAGAAGTTTGACTTATGTTCCTTCACTGTATGGCGTAGATTTGTAAATGATGGAGATTTTTTGAATAATATATATTCATGTAATGTTGGTAATAAAATTTTCTTGAATATTTCCTAGAGTTATCTATCTTCCATGAGGCTAGTCATCTTTGCTAATATGGTTTTATACCATAAAACATATTCAATAATTAGCTTATTAGATTTTTGATTTAGTTGAGCGACTTAAGCATAGGAAAGTTTATCACTGACATTGATCAAAAAATGTGCCAATAAAATATATTTGAGTGGATTAAATGTTGTAATGGACTGATTAAGGATATCATAGAACCATTGTAATGAATAGTCTTCTAGACTGCGAGGGAACAACTTAGTTAGGAACCAATCATTGGACACATAGTCCAAACATGATTAAAAAGTGCATAGATGATGCTCTGGGTCCCCCTTACTATAATAAAAAGTAAGCTTTGGTGACATAAATCCATATTGAAAAGGATTTGGTTCTATATGATATGTCAATGGTGTATATAGGGAACATGAGAGTCCAAGGCATGAGATGGTCTAGTGGCACCCTACCCAAGATGTAACACCTTGGCCTATAGAGAATAGATCTCATGCATAAGGGATTGTACATATAAATAAGAGGAATTCATATGAAACATAAAAGGTATTTCCACTTGTGAGATTTTCCTAGTTATAATAGGTTGTATAATTTGAGTTGCTCCTATAGTAGGTGTAACAGTGTTATCATCTATAGGTTTAGAGGATTGACCAAGTTATGTGTTCTTTATTTAAAATATAGATTAAAAAATTTATGAATGATCTTGGGGCTACTCCTGATGTCTATATCTAAAAAATTATAAGATCTCATCCTTATTGATTATAAGATTATCAACATCAAGGGGGGAGTGTGTCCCGAGTCCCATCTTTTGTATAATTATGATCTTGATTGTATTTCTCATGTTATGATGTATTATCATTGAATTCAACATAATCAAAATTTAAAGGATCAATTAGAGGAGTTGTAACTGGTCCTTCCATGGTATAAACTCAACTAAAAGGAATTTGGGTATGCTCAATAGGATTACCACTAAGCCTATCACTTCTTCTTAAAGGAAGAGACATAAATTTTTTATATCGAATATAGTAAACAAAATGAAAGAGTGCTGATAAAATATAATATATGAAATATGAAAATCCTAACACATCAAATAAATAGGAAAATTAAGGATACAAACCCTACTAGCATCTAGGGCTAATATTTGGGCGCTATTCAAAGTAAGTAGGGTTCGCCAAATGATTTATCTTTTTTAGGATTATGGAATGTAACCCTAGGTTGATAAAGAATTGAGTAATAAATTAAGGAATAAAATACTATAATATAAACAACCATTGGTTTACACAAAAATTAATTTATATAAATATTCTATAAATAGCAATGAATTAAAAAAGGTATATTTAGCTAGAAAATATGACTGAGATAAATAAGTGGTGGGCTAAGAAGTGATGCAGGAGTAGGGAAAAGTGTTATCAATAGAGAATAGGTGTTAGAACCCTCTTTAGATAATATAATGACCCTCTTTACTAGTAGTGCATTATGCTATAGAACTTATGTGCAATATTAATGAACCTATATATGTGAAGCAATAAAATTCTAGGTAAACCTTTGCTCTATTTTAGGAATCTTGTGCCTATATGATCGAGACCTAGATCTTCATATGTTCTACATTTTGACTAATTTCACTATGAAACCCTAATACTCCATACTTATTAAGGTTTTGATGAACACAAGTGGAAGGAGAGTGGTGTTAGTTGGGTATGTTAGGCATGACCTCAACACCCCATATGCTAAGCATTGCCTAAATACCAATACATTAAAATGGGATCAATCCCATTGTAGTTCTCCCAATCTAAGTGATAGTGCAAGTGAGAGTGATACTAGTATGCCTAAGTATGAATGCTAATTTAAACAATTTGAGTGTGAATTGTTACTAAAAACTTGATTAAAATTGAGCTCTGGGATACTTTAGATGGATGTATGTAGAAATAGGGGTAAATAAGGATCAATAACCTTGATTTTCACAAATTTTAATGAGTTTGTTCATGAAAACTTCCATATATCTGATAAATGAATGAGAGGTATTTATATAGTGTTCTAATGCTTATCAAGACATGAAATGAGTTTAAGCTAACCCTAAGACTTTTTGGGGAGTGGAAATATATCTACTAGGGGAAAGGGAAGCTAAGGGCCAATAACACTACCCCATTTTCCAATAGTTCACTATACTATAGACTAATGGGGCCATGCTATTGTCCAAGTGGTTGATACATTTGAAAAAATATTAGGGATGCCTAGGTGATGACTCAATGAACCTCTTGGTATATAAGCATGTATAAAAGTTAGAAAAGGATCAAAAGAGGCCCTAAAATAGGTCTTGGGATAAGCTAATTATAAGGTTATCTCAAGTGATAGTCATTACATTCAAATGACATTTTATATGATTACAGATATATTAAAAAACTCTCAACCAATGCAGCTAAGGTTGAGATGTTGTTTATAAAAATTTCAAAACAAGTATAGATAATCATCTCACACCATTTTAAAGATGAATAAAATAATAAAGCATTAGAATCCATAGTTTTCACCAAAAATAATAAGGAATAATGCATAGTGCTACTATAATAAGTAGAGGGGTTGGCCCACATAATAGGCCTCAAGAGGAGGGAGTTAGAAAAACACTTCTCAAAGCTCTAGGGAAAAACCTCATATGAGGAAAGCTACATAGAGGAGACTATAAATGAGGCTACTATGAATATAAATGGGTTAAAATAACATGCATAGCCATTTCCAACTTCACCAATAATTCTAAAGTAAATGGACACTGAGGCTATGGTGATCATCAAATAACCTCAACTTACACTACAAAGATGGGCTGAGTTTGAGAATGAATTGATGGTCGGTGCCTCAAAGTTATTTATTTCCTCATAATAAGTTAGCTACATAGGAAATAAATAAATAAACTAGCTTCTTAAAGATGAACAACCAAGTTAGTGTGGGGTAGACGTTAACCTTGGGAAAGGATGACTTTCTTGATGGTCCTATTGTAGTAAATAATAACCACTCTAGATGATAAATAGAATTAGAATTGGTGCGAGTTGGATGCCTTATTAGATAATCACCAACCAAACATAATAATAGTTAATTAAGTTATTGACATGAATAATAAGATAAGGCTACAAATTCAAAAAAACATCAGGGATGGTGTACCCTAGTAGTGGTAGTGAAAAACTTGGAAAAAACTATGAGATTAATATTGATGGCATGATTCTGACATACATTATAGGGATGAGTGAGGATTAAAAAGTAGATTGCATGGAAATGAATGCCTTATTAAATTTTATATGGGTGGGAAAAGGACATTAATTATTAAATGGTAGTAGGTGGACTACCAAGTATTCCCTTATAGTTTACCAGACACTTATAATAATTTGAGTCCTCATTATAGAAATAGATAGACAAGATGGTAATAGAGTGATCCTATATTACTAATAAATAACCTATGACTTACAGGTATTCAATACCAAGGGATACCTCTTGTAATCATAAAATTTTGAACTTAATAACAATAGTAGTATTGGTTCATTATCATTGGCTTCATGGAATACTTTTCATGTTTTTGTTTTGATAGGATTTTAATAGTAAGTAGAGGAAATAACTTTGCATATTATTGATGTTTCCTGATTATCCATGCACTCTAGGTGTTCATATGTGATGACCAAGTTATACCTTCGAATTCTCTTAGTTGGACCATTGCCAACTAACCTTGATCTACCTTGGATTAATCTCTCTACACCTCAGGTGAATGCATGAATCTCCACTTTCATGATATTTCAATGTAAGAGATGTTAGGATGGGCATTAAACACATAAGAAGATGAGTGTACTAACTACCACTAGGCCTAAAATACAACATATAAAAATACAAAACATAAAAAAGAAACATGTCATGAACATGTGATAGGTTAAGTGGTAGGGATAGATGATAAACTATAAGGCCAATGGTATCCAAGATCTTAAACAACTTGATAAAATGAGGTGCCAACTTCAAACCTTTTCCATAATGGATAGGGCTCTTATTGGGTTTCACTTTAAAAAACACCTTAATGCCCACTTAAAAGTGGTGATTGGTCCTCTTTGTAGTTACATATTATTTTATTACTTTTTTGCCTCCTCAATCCACTATCAAATATAAATAACTTATCACTCCTTATCTAACAACATGGTATGAATAATGAGAAATTTATCCTTAGTATGATCCCAACTCAAATGGGTATTACAATATCTACCATATATCACCTATCAGGGTGCCATTTTGATCTAACCATGGTAAATATTATTATGATTAAACTCAA
Source organism: Torreya grandis (assembly GCA_037957365.1). NCBI lineage: Eukaryota > Viridiplantae > Streptophyta > Pinopsida > Cupressales > Taxaceae > Torreya > Torreya grandis. The sequence goes on from JARHVA010005404.1 coordinate 1,136,179, forward strand.
AAAGTTACAAAAAATCCTCCCAACATGACTATTGGTCCATGATGTAATAAAATCATGTCTTATAAAACTTAATTGACTTGCTCAATATGTCCATTAGTATTAGTATGATAGGAAGTACTAAATTTTAGCTTAGTGACCTGTGCCTTCTATAGAGTTTTATGAAAGTTATGTGTGTAAATAAGATCTTTATCAGAGATGATATTATAGTGAATCTCATTCAACCAAACTATGTCATCTAAGAAAACCCTTACCATTGATATGGCATTGTAAGTGGTCTTCATTGGAGAAACTTAGCTACCTTTGTCAACTTATCCACAATCACCATAATTACATTATTATGATAGTATGAGGTAATTAAGTCTATGGAGATGGTGTCTTATTTTCATTATATAATATCATAGGGTATAACAACCCTGAAAGATATTGATTCTCAACATTGACCCTCTTACCCTCAAGGAAATAAGTTATGAATTTTACTACAAACTAGCCTAGTGATGTAACTATCTCAACTCCACATGCATATTATTCAATCTTGGGTGTTCTTGATAAGGATATCGATGACACTATAATAAAATAAAATATGGAAGTCACCCAAAATATGTCCCTTATAATAAAAAAATACATTTTTATAATTATTAAATCCCTCAATCTTTCCTTTCATGACTCTCTTTAAGTCTGACATTTATCACACCTCCTAGTAGAAATTATCCTCAAGAATCTGCTAAAGGATTAAAATTTTAAAATAAATGCATAGCCTCATCGCTATAAGATCATGGCATATCCTAATTAAATAATCATCAACCACATTCTTTTTATCCTTAATTTAAAAATCCTCACAATCATACTCATCCAAAAGTTCCATCCATTGCCATTGACGAGCATTAAGGTTAGGTTGACTGAATATTTGTTTTAGGCTCAAGTGGTCTATCTTAAATACAAAGTGAAGACTAAGAATAAAACTTCACCATCTCAAAAAAAAATTTCTTTATATATAATAACTTAAGATCATGTTTTGGATAACTTAGCTCATAGTCCCTAATATTTCTATACTCATAGGAAATCATATTACCTCCCTGCATGATGATGGATCTTAACCCCACATAGGAGACATCGTGCAAATGATTAAATCATAAAAAAGATCAAGTAATACTAATATGGGTGATTTAGTGAGATTATCCTTCAAAAAATATAAATAATTCTCATAATTCTCTTTCCATACAAACATTTTCCCTTTTCTTTGTTGGGATGTGATGGGATTTGTAATGTGAAAAATGTTCTTGACAAAGAAAAAGTAGTAGTATACCAAACCCATGAAGCTACAAACCTATGTGAAACTAGTGGGTATAAGACACTCCATAATAACATGAATATTATATAGGTCTACTCATATCCCCTACTAAATAATGTGCCCATGATACTGTAGCTTAGACTATTCAAAATCACACTTCTCCAAGTTGTCATATAATTGGTTCTCTTACAAAAATTGTAGATCCTATCATAGGTGATCCTCATGTTCCATTTCATTCCATGAATATATCAAGATGTATTTGATGAAATTAAACATTAAATTTTCTAAAAGGGTACAAAAAACTATGTTTATGAGCCTCATAAACACTGTTGGGTCATTAGTCAACCCAAAGGTTACCACTGTAAACTCATAATACCTATATCACATATAGAATGTGGTCTTGTGAATATTTTCTTATGCAATTTACAACTGATGATACTCAAACTTCAAATATATCTTGAATAATATTCTAGCTCCTCACATCTAATCAAATAAGTCATTGATCCTAGGTAATAGATAATTATTTATGATCATTACTTTGTTTAGTTTGAAATAGTTAACACAAAGTCAAATGGACCTATCCTTATTCAAAAATATAATAGGTGATTCCCATGGGGAAATAATGGGATGAATAAATCCCTTATATAAAAATTCCTCTAACTATAATTTGATCCCATAAAGCTCAAGATTAGTCATCTAATATGGTTATTTATGTATCATCTTAGCCCTAGGTACAATATCTATCCTAAAATAAATATTTCTATGTGGGGGAATCCATAAAAAATAACTTGAAAACACATCAAAAAATCCTAAAGTATGGGATGGTAATCTAAGGAATCCCCATCTATCTCCTGCTCTGACCTATCAATCACTATGATAACAAACATTTGACATCCATTCCACATGCTCTACTTGAGTTTTATCATAAAAACCATGTGAAGGGAAATGGGTTTCTTGACCCTTGAAGTAATCATATTGGTTCCAAAGTCATCAACACACTTGATGACCTTGTCAGGACATTCTATCTTGTCTCTATGAGTAGTGAGCCAATACACACCTAAAACAACTCCATAAGTCCCTAAGTGTATAATTCATAAGCAAAAAATGGTGGGGAAGTCACCCAAATATAGAACACAACAACACAACAATGAGCTAATTGACATCTTGGTCCTAATGGCCAACTCAACCCCCTAACTCTCAAGTTGTCTCAAAGTGACCAATGTATGATGGTCCACAACTAAATGGGATACGAAGGAGTCTAAGGCTTTAAAATAAAATAAAATTGTAATAGATACTCCATTAATCATAATTACGGTCTATATGATCATCTCCTTATGATATGATTTGTGATTATCCATAATTGCATACATAATATGGCCCCAACCCACATCACCTACTATCTACTCATACATAAGATCCTTTTGCTTGTGCTAACTAATAATCTATGTGGAAAATCTAACGTATAGTGTTATGATGATCCACAAGTGTATCATGTACCCTTGACTTTTACTCACTCTGATGGGGATCCAATAACCCTATACCCAATTGTAACTATATACCCTAAAGATCTTGCCTATTTAGACTTCTAATTTTATGCAAACCTAATCTATTGTCTAACAAGTTGCCTATACTTCCTTCTCTCAGTGTTATGGCCCTATTAGTTCTAACCTCTTCTAAATATCTAATTATTATAGTTAGAATGGTTATTTTTTTTTACTGATGAAAGGGTCCTAGAGCCAAGTATGCCTCCAAACTAACCTGGGTGTAGGTTATGCACCATGTGATTTATCATCATGTCAGGACTATAACTTTATCTAAAATCTCTCTTGAGAATCCTAGGACATCCCTCGAGTCTTCTCTCTATAATATAATCCTTATCTACTAAAAAACTAAGGTTTGTGGGGAGATTATGTTTACCATGCCAACTAGATTTACATTCAAACCTCTAATAAAATAGTTCATCTACATAGCTTTATCTGTAGTATACCCCACATACTATAAAAAGTATAGGAAATGGCACTCATACTATGCCAATATAACACTGCCTTGTTGAATCTCATGGAACTCATATGTCTTCTTCTATATGTAGATCAAATAAATTTAACATTCTCTAAACTGATCCTCAAATATCTCCTAATTAGTGATGGTTGATGTCAAAGGGAGATTTTTATCCTTGGTTTTCAACCAAATCTTCCCATGCCTCTCAGAAGGTGAGCAACCAAATGTGATTTTTCATTATAATCATAATCATATAAGTGAAGCATCCATGAACACTATCTATGATCATAGGAATCCAAGAAGGGAGGTTAGTAACATATTAGTTCAAGTAAGAAAACTCAATAAAAACATACTAACACTAACACTTACTACCCTAGATCATAGGGGTGAGGTTAATGAAAAAAATCAAATGAAAAGCATTACTAAAATCCAAAAGACATCAAATCTCTTACCTTCATTAAGAGCTCCAAATGCTTTTGTTGAGTGGCTTGCTCAGTTTATGCTCAAAGAGTCTTTGGCAATAGATATTGTGTATCTCTCTCTTTATTTGGCACCATTGGCTTGTGTTGGCTTTGATGTTGCTTATACTTGCTTGGATTGAGGCATTGTAACATTATTGATATGAATCATGTAATTAAACCTAAAATATAACTCTATAGTAATTAAGCTTCTAAATTCAACATGCAATGGCTTGTATTTATAGAAAATAGATCTAACCCCAACCCGAGGTGAGTCAAGGTGGAGTTAATGATTGGAATGGGTTCCAACCTAACCTAAATGAGTCAACAAAATCCCAATAGAGTTAAAAGGTGTCAATTACTCATGATTTTCAATGAATAGGCATGGGTCTCCAAATGAGATATTTTGAGATATTTTACAAAAGGCTTAACAACTTGTAAGGGTAATCACGAAAAGATAAGATATTTAATATTTTTGAATTTCCTTTATATTTATTTATTCATTAATTACACATGGATCATTCAACTAGGCATTTAATTTAGTTTAGCTTGTTAATAATTTTGATTATCCATTTAGCTCTTTCAAGATTTGATTTAAGTGTGAAAGTGCCCCACTTAATAGGTCTATAGGCCAAATTGACTATTGTGATGCCGTAGGATGATTATAGATGAATTCATGAGAGTTTTTTATTGTATATAATTAGATAACCAAATTAGGGATGTATCCATGAGATTTTGAGCTTTAACAAATGATGCACAAGCAAATTTGGAACATTCAATGATTCTTAAGATTAATTTTCAATGTTTGGTAGGAATCAATCTAAATTCCATTTGAAAGCCATTGGTGGCCAGTTTTAGGTGTCTATAGTTTACCTCTATTTGGGAAGGAATTTCAAGATATAGACACATTAACATCTTATCAAAGAATGAAAAGGTCCTATATGCCTAAAACTTCAATGGTAATGGATGAATTATAGGTGCTCCCTTGAGGGAATAGATGGTAAAGGGGTCAAAAATCAATCCCTCAAAAGGAGAAAATGATGGGACCAAAAATATGAAATGGGGTGGAAAATACTAGTTTGCCCATAAGTAGTTATAATTAGTGGCATATGGAGCTACCCCAATTGGGTAGACAAACAAGATGATTTTCCCATAGGTGGTTATAATAATCAACATGGGTGGAATTAAACAGGTAATGATTTGCCCAAATGTGGTTATAATCATTGAAAAAGGATTTAGGTAATAAGAAAATGATTTTATCAAAGGCGGTTATAATCATGAAAGGGTAAATAATGATTTACCCACAGGCAGTTAGAATCATTGGTAGTATTAAAAACATGCCCCAGTTAGGTAGATAGAGATAATGGTTTGCCCAAAGGCAGTTACAAGCATTATCACAATGAAAATATTCCCTAGTTGGGCAGAAGAAAGTTAATGATTTTCCCAAAGGTGGTTATAATCATTAACCTTCAAATAGATGGAAACATAATGATTTACCCAAAGGTGGTTAGAATCATTGGCAATGCAAATGGGATAATATATAATGATTTTCCTATTGGTGGTTATAATCATTAATATCTTTATAGTGGAAAATATGATATGGAATATGATGGTAAACTAGTATAGGGGAGAAATATAAATTTGTGCAACCTACAAGTCAAGAGATGCTCATCTAAACTAGGAAGGAAGAAAATTCATTCATTGTTAAATTATTGTAGGATATGATTTGGATTAGATCAGGAATGTTGTTGGTACCAAAGAGATATCATTGCCTCATTATCATGTAGATTCATAGAGATAATTTTTTTGTAGCATTTGACTGTAGGCATCATGATAGAACACCATGATAACATGGCAAAAATATGTATAATGATTGACACGTGATCCAATAAATAATTAAAAATAATGCACCAATGATAAAAACCATGATGAGAATGTTGACATATGAATATGGATGGATTAAAGAATAATGCACAAGGAATCACCCAATGAACACATATAGAGTGAATCAAGTCACACCAAGAAAGTAAACAAATAGGAAAATAAATAAACAAATAAAACACCAAGAAACGAAATAAAATAAAATAAGGAAAAACCATAAAAAATAATGGTTAATCACAATGTTAGAAAAAAAAACATAGAAAAAATAAGATGATGAACATTTCCCCTAGTGCATAGGAGAAAATGAATCAAACAAACACAATGGGGAATATAATAAAATGAAGGGGGTGGTCGAGCTGGCTCCATATACACTAGGAAAGTGGACGTTGCCTACATAGTTATATGGATGTAATATCCAACAGAATTTTAGAACAAATGTAGTTATCCCAGGAAATGAGATAGGAGAAAATAAGGAAAAATAAAACATGATGAATGTTATATAATAATATGGGAATGGGCTCATAAAATGGTGAGAAAGGGACACTAAGCCAATAAGGATGGGGAAAATAAATGACAAGTTTTTTATGAAGTAGTTAGGGATCCTAGAATCCATAAGGAAAAGAAATGATCAATGTTTAGGATTTTATAAATCAATTTTCAAATATTTTTGGAATTTTTTGAGCATCGTAACTTGATCAAGAATGACGAGATACTCAACAATCCAAGCTTGCAAAATGGCAAGAGCATTCAAGCTTAAAATAGCTTGTAAAATAGAAAGATATTTCAAACTTAAATCGCTCAAAAAATAACAAGAGTATGGAAAAAGGGTGACTAAGATGACCTCAACATGAATCGAGCACTACCTATATAGTCCCAAGATGGGACCTCAAGTCACTATAGTTCCACCTTATAATAAATAAATCAGACTAGTTAATAGATAATTCAAATAAAACATGTAAAGTTGATAAATGGTATAACATGACATAAGCATGGTAAGGTTTTACTTCAAGGCATGATAAATAATTATTACCCCTAATTTTACCATAATAAGTTATAATTAGGAAATAATTACACAGGTCAATGATACTAATTTGCCCATAAGTGATTATAAGTATTAGCATGACAGAGAGACATTAAGTTTCCTAAAGGTAGTTGTAATTAGGCCCATATGGAATAAAAAGAACAAGAAATGAAGGATGTAAATATCAAACCACTATCATACTACTCCAAAAATATGGCCTCTATTTGGAATGATGAAATAATTATTGAAACTTGATCTGAATCTTCATGCTGAAGTAGCCATGGAACCAATGGAAATGGGACCAAGATCAAAGGGGTGGGGTATGGAAGGTAAAAGAACTTGGTTGATAAGAAAGGTACAAGAAAAAAATGGTAGAATGGTATGGTATAAGTAAGAATTTCAATATTATGACACAACTAAAATAGGCCTCATAGACAATACACCAGGTCTCTCAAGCGAAGTAATGCTTGAGGTGTATAATGTTCATTAGATCATAAAGTTCATCCTCATTTGGTGCAGTGAACTTATATGCTCCAGTTCCATAGTTTGTAATAATGATGAATGGGCCTATCTAGTTGGGTTTGAACTTTCCCTTTTGTTTCTTCTCATCCGTGGTATTTTTTTGGTTTTATTTAAGAATAAGATCACTAAGATCATATTCTATGTTTTTGATGCATTGATTGTAGTGTCCATGGAGTCAGTTATGGTATGCTTGTAGGTTGTTAAATGTAGCCATGAATTTATCATCAATTAACTCCATTTATTGTATATGATCTATTTTATAGTCTTCATCATCCAGGACATGCTTCAAAGAGATCCTCAAAGAAGGTAACTTGACCTCAATGGGAAGAATGGCCTTAGCACCATAAATAAGGGAATATGAAGTGGATCCTATTGGAGTACAATGATTGATGAAGCATGCATAGAGGGAAAAAAATATTTAGAGGTGCCAATCATGATTGGGATCATTGACAATATTTTTATGTATGTTGATAATGGTTTTTTTAAATGCTTCATCTTGGTCATTACGGTGAGGGTAATATACCATGGAAAAATGTTGAGTAATTTTGTACTCAACACATTATGATTTAACATATTTGTTTTTGAATGATCCTCCATTATCATATATAATTTCAAAGGGGATGCCATAGCAACAAATGAGATTATTAAATATGAATTTGGAAATTTGCTCTCCAATCACGTAAGTGAGGGGTATAACTTTAACCCACTTAGTGAAGTATTCGATGGTGGTAAGGATATGTTTATGACCATCAGATGATGTGGGGTTTATAAATCCAATGAGATTAAGGCCCCATGTAGCAAATGGAAAAGGTGTAATCATTAGTTTCAGAGTCTTGGCCAAGGCATAAATTAGATTGGTATGCTTTTGACATTTATCACACCTTTTCACATGTGTAGCTATATTTGTATCCATCATTGGCCAATAGTACCTAGTACGCAAGATATTTTTGGATAGGATTGCCCTGCTTGTGTGGGATCCACATAATATTTCATGAACTTCCCATAATGCTAATGTATATTATTTTGAAATTAAATAATGAATCAGAGTTCCATCAAAATTATGGTGATAAAGGGTTTATCCGAGTAAGGTATAACACGCAACATGGTGGATAAAGGCCTTAGATTGTTTGTGAGATAGCTTTAGTGTAATTATTTGGTTATGAAGATAGGAATAAATATTGAAATACCATATATATTTGGGACTAAAAATATCAAAGATCATTATTATGGTTAAAGGTTCATGAGCTAACACTAGCAAATTTTCAATGAGGAACTGGTATTCTTTGGCTGTGTCTGTATGTTGAATCAAAGATCCAATGGTGGCCATGGAATCTATTTTCCTATTACTATCCCTTGGTATATATTCAAATTTTAGATCAAAAATCTATTATTTGATAGTGTTGACCATGGCCTTGAAGGTTCATCCTTATCTGGTGTAATGAACTTATATGCTCCAACTCCATAGTTTGCAATAATGATGAATGGGCCTATCTATTGGGTTTGAAATCTCCATTTTATTTATTCTCTTCTATGGTAATTTTTTGGTTTCATTTAAGGATAAGATCACCAAGATCAAATTCTCTATATTTGATGCATTGATTGTAGTGTCCATGGAGTCAGTTATGGTATGCTTGTAGGTTATTAAATGCAGCCATGAATTTATTATCAACTCCTTTTATTGCAAATGATCTATTAAATAGTCTTTATCATCCATGACATCCTTTAAAGAGATCCTAAAAGAAGGTAACTTGACCTCAATGGGAAGAATGGCCTCAACACCATAAACAAGGGAATACGGAGTGGCTCATATCGGAGTATGATGATTGGTGAAGCATGCACAGAGGGCACAAAATATTTGGAGGTGCCAATCATGGCTGGGATCATTGACAATATTTTTAAGTATGTTGATAATGGTTTTGTTAAATGCTTCAGCTTGGTCATTACCTTGAGGGTAATATGCCATAAAAAAATGTTGAGTAATTTTATACTCGACACATAATGATTTAACATATTTATTTTTGAATGATCCTCCATTATCATATATAATTTTAAAGGGGATACCATAGCAACAAATGAGATTATTAAATATGAATTTGAAAATTTGCTTTCCAATCACGTAAGTGAGGGGTATAGCTTTGACCCACTTAATGAAGTATTCAATGGTGGTAAAGATATGTTTATGACCATCGAATGAGGTGGGGTTTATCTTCCTAATGGGATTAAGGACCCATATAGAAAATGGACAAGGTGTAAGCATTGGTTTCAGAGTCTTGGCCAAGGCATAAATTAGATTGGCATGATTTTGACATTTATCACACCTTTTCACATGCATAGCTACATCTGTATCCATCATTGGCCAATAGTACCTAGTATGCAAGAGATTTTTGGATAGGATTGCTTTGCTTGTGTGGGATCCACATACTCATTCATGAACTTACCATAATTCTAATGTATATTATTCTAAAATTAAATAATGAATGAAAGCTCCATCAAAATTATGATGATAAAGGGTTGATCTGACTAAGGTATAACATGTGGCATGGTGGATAAAGGCCCTAGATTCTTTGTGAGATAGCTCTGGTGTACTTATTTGGTCATGGTGATAGGTGTAAAGGTTGAAATACCATATAGAGATGGGACCAACAATATGATATATCATTATGATGGTTGAAGGTTCATGAGCTAGCACTAGCAAATTTTTAATGAAGAACTGGTATTCTTTGGCTGTGTCTGTATGTCAAATCAAAGATCCAATGGTGGCCATGGAATCTATTGTCCTATTACTAGCCCTTGGTATATGTTCAAATTGTAGATCAACAATCTATTATTTGAGAGTGTTGACCATGGCCTTGTATGGGACCATTTTGTCATATTTGGTCTAAAAATGGTCTATAACCTAATTGATGATTAACTAAAAATCACCATAAACCTTTAGATGTTGAATATTCCATTATACCACCTAATGAATCCCTAAAATGAGTGATTCATATTTGGCCATGTTATTGGTACAAGGAAAGCTGATCTAGAATAATTTAGGGATTAGATCCCCTTGAGGTGTAATAAATAAAAAGCCTACCCCCAATCCATGTGCTATGAATAATCCATCAAAATATAGCTTCTAATGCTTATCCTCAAGAGGTGTTTCAATTATGGTCATAATGGATTCATCTAGGAATTGAAATGTTAACAACTTTGTATCTGTAAGGGGTGATTCAACAAGCTGATTGATAAGAACTTGCCCCTTGATGGATTTTTAGTTGACATATTATATCTTAAAATCATCAAGGAGTATGATCCATTTGGACATATGACCTTGTAAATTTATTGTTAGGGTGTGGAGCTAAAAGCTTCACTGATGCAGACATGGAGAAGGCCATTGGAGGGGTTACTGAAGGTTGCTGAGTGTCAGAGCAACCGGCGTTGGTCTGATCAGCCGACGTCGGCAGTATAGTGAAGAGAAGCAACCAACGTCGATCAAGGATCGGTTGGCGTCGGTCACCTCCAGGCAGATAGGGACCGACGTCGGTCGCCTGTGTGGTTTGACTGCGAGCTTATTATGGGTAGTTAGCTAACGAACCAAGTGTTTGCATGATTAGAGCTATTTTTAGACTGAGAGCTGCGGATCTAATTATTGTAATTAGATGTCTAATTATTGTTTGGATGAGATCTATATAATAGACTCATGGTTGTATTGGAAAAGTGTTCTAGTTTGAGTTGAGCAAAGTTTGTTCCTTCTGTGTGTGAGGTGAGCAAGGGTGTTCCTCCTAGTTCCACAACAGTACCTAGGTGGGTGCTGGTTTTGGAGAGTCAGCAGGATTCTTTAGGTGTGTAGGATCATGGTCACAGGTGCATGGCCTATATAGGAGATCTACATGGTAAGTAAGATCATTGATCTGTAGGTGTATGTGTATGCAAGGTCAAGGTTCACAGGTGTGCAGAACTAGGTTGATTTGCAGGTGTGCAAGATCAGATAGGACAGCAACACAACTGGGAGCAGTATCAGGCAGGATCTACTTGGAGTACAGGTGTGTACTCGGATAGAGCAAAGAGGAAGGCAAGGGAGTTCCTTCCATAAGTATGGTCTGTTGAATTGCAGGTTGTTGCAAGTTCATGGGAGATATACTTGGAGTACCTTGAGTACTTGTGGAGTGCGTGGAGCACTTGTGGTGTGCGTGGAGCACAAGAGGTGAACACCAACTCTGTATTTGAGTTGGGTGTTGGGACCTGAGAGGGAGAGCTTTGGGGAGAAGATTTACTGTTCACTTGAGGTGTGGTAAACCTCTGTAAGGTGGTGGAGAAGAAGTGGCATCTTCTTTATTGTATTCTTTTCTGTAAAGTATTAATATAAGTTGTGTATTGTCTCTCATATCATGTGTTATTCTGAATTCTAGTTACTTGGTGAATCTGGTTAATTTCCGTATATTAAGTTGCTTGGTTTGGTAATCATATTGTGCTCTTTTGGTGGAGCAAGATCCTGACAAGTGGTATCAGAGATTTTGGTTGGGATACTAACAGATTGGTTTAGATCTGGGTAGTGTGTTTTGATTATAGGTCACTCTTAGGGGTTTCTGATTGAGTGGGAGTAGAGCAATGGCAGATGAAAGTAAGCTAAGAATGGAAGAGTTGAAAAGCACAGATGGTCTCTTAAGGTCCTATGGAAAGAAAGAGCAGGTAAAAGATTATTGTTGGTTGGTAGCAGATCAGCATGAAGAAACTGAAGAAGCAGATGTAGCAGGTGTTGTTGCACAGGATGCTCTGGGAGGTTTCTTGGATAAAGTTGAATCTTGGATAAAAGATTCGGTTGCCTCTTTCCATGCAGCCCCGGGTAGAGGAGCTGGTGAGCCTTGCCAAAGAATTGGCAAAGGGGAAGTGAAGCTAAAATTGCAGGTGGCCAACACACAGGTGTTGATGAAGGTCATGCAGGTCCCAGGTTTGGAGATATGGCTAATTTCTTCAGAAAGATTGGGTGATGAGAGATGCACAAGAACTCTCACAACAGATGCACTTGAATTAGCTGGTGGTAAGAAAACATGGACTCTTTATCTACTTGTTTATATTACTGATTCTTCTTCTGTTGTGGAGACGTGGCTTCGTAGGCTTGGTCACATGATCAGGAAGGAGATGCATGTTCTTAAGCGGAAGACATATATATTTGACAGGCTTAAGAACTGGAAAGCCTTGGTGTACTTGGAGGAGATGGTGGATAGAAACCAGCGGATGGTGATGGATACTTCTGAGCAGAGCAGTTTGGACATGGGTTTTGATTCAAAGGAGCTCGCGGGTAAAAAGTCATCACTCACAGGCGAACACAGATACTGGCGTCGGTCAGGAGGAACCAGCGTCGAACAGACAGGTGCCAATGTCGGTCATGTGCAGACCGAAGTTGGTGATGTCGGGCAGGGTAAGACCGATGTCGATCAGGAGGACCAACATCGGCAGTAGGTAAGACCAATGTCGGTCAGAGGACCGATGTCGACAGCAGGGACACCGCAGGGTTGGTAGTTAGGGACAGACACATGGGAACCGATGTCAGTCGGATGCAGACTGTGGAGTGACCGAGGTCGGTCACTGTAACAGATTTTGGGTGGATAGCACACTGTCAAGGAGTCTCAAACACCCATACGGAGGACTGAAGACGTAAGTAGGCCCTCAAATTCGTTGTTCCTCTTCTTTATACTTGTTGCTGATTGTAGAGCAGGGAGGATCTAGGAAACAGGTGTGAGCTTGGCATGGATGAGGATGTGATTCCTTGGAGGAGAACCAAATAGGTGTTTTTGGTAGGGTTGCCAGTGGGAAGAAACCACAGAGATGAATGGATACCTTAGTTGAAGAATAGAGTGAACGGATACATGAGACGGAAGACCAGGTATATGGTCTTGAGGAGCTGCAGGATAGTGGTATAGGTTTTGACAGGTGGAGGACAGAGCATGGCTTCAGTCAATGTCAGGGTAACTACTGTGGTTTGTCTTACCAGGGGGATGATGATTACAACATCATTCTGTTGCTGTATGTGGATGGTATGTTTTGCTAGCATGATTGTACATACAGGGTTTTGCTGAGCTAAGGGTAAGATTAGTTCAGTGGCATGTCATGAGGAGTTTGGAGCAGCAAAATTATTTTACATGGGAGACATGGAGATCACCGGTTGATTTTGTCTAGAGTGGGAGCTGATGTGAATTAGGTGTTGGCGAGGTTCAGGATGCATAGCCGGAGCACACTAAGGGCTGGACAGGTACAGTGTCTGAAATCACATGAGGTCTGGTATAGACCTGAGTATTCCCATGCAGTGGGAGCTGTCAGAGAGTTAGGAGCCAATTCAAGGAAGTGAGTTCTCAGGTATTTGAGAGGGACCAGCAGCAGGTATACATGCAGGGTCAGGACTTCACTACATGTGTTTGTAGGTTCGGATGTGGCAGGGTACTCGGATGACAAGAGGTACATCACAGGTTGTGTGGTGGGTTGTCTTCAGGATTGATCTTGAAGAGGGATACAAACTAGGAAACAGATTAGATAGGGTATAGGTATAGGTACAGTGCAGTTGTTTATCTCCAAGTGGGAGATTGTTAGGGTGTGGAGCTAAAAGCTTCACTGATGCAGACACGGAGAAGGTCATTGGAGGGGTTTCTGAAGGTTGCTGAGCGTCAGAGCAATCGGTGTCAGTTTGATCAGCCGACGTCAGCAGTATAGTGAAGAGAAGCAACCGACATCGGTCAGGGATCGGCCGGCGTCGGTCACCTCCAGGCAGACAGGGACCGACGTCGGTCGCCTGTGTGGTTCGACTGTGAGCTTATTACGGGCAGTTAGCTAATGAACCAAGTGTTTGCATGATTAGAGCTATTTTTAGACTGAGAGCTGCGGATCTAATTATTGTAATTAGATGTCTAATTATTGTTTGGATGAGATCTATATAATAGACTCATGGTTGTATTGGAAAAGTGTTCTAGTTTGAGTTGAGCAAATTTTGTTCCTTCTGTGTGTGAGGTGAGCAAGGGTGTTCCTCCTAGTTCCACAGTAGTACCTAGGTGGGTGCTGGTTTTGGAGAGTCAGCAGGATTCTTCAGGTGTGTAGGATCTTGGTCACAGGTGCATGGCCTATATAAGAGATCTACATGGTAAGTAAGATCGTTGATCTGTAGGTGTATGTGTATGCAAGGTCAAGGTTCACAGGTGTGTAGAACCAGGTTGATTTGTAGGTGTGCAAGATTAGATAGGACAGCAACACAACTGGGAGTAGTATCAGGCAGGATCTACTTGGATTACAGGTGTGTACTCGGATAGAGCAAAGAGGAAGGCAAGGGAGTTCCTTCCATAAGTATGTTCTGTTGAATTGCAGGTTGTTGCAGGTTCATGGGAGATCTACTTGGAGTACCTTGAGTACTTGTGGAGTGCATGGAGCACTTGTGGTGTGTGTGGAGCATAGGAGGTGAACACCAACTCTGTATTTGAGTTGGGTGTTGGGACCTGAGAGGGAGAGCTTTGGGGAGAAGATTTACTGTTCACTTGAGGTGTGGTAAACCTCTGTAAGGTGGTGGAGAAGAAGTGGCATCTTCTTTATTGTATTCTTTTCTATAAAGTATTAATACAAGTTGTGTATTGTCTCTCATATCATGTGTTATTCTGAATTCTAGTTACTTGGTGAATCTGGTTAATTTCCATATATTAAGTTGCTTGGTTTGGTAATCATATTGTGCTCTTTTGGTGGAGCAAGATCCTGACATTTATTTTAGATAGTAGATAACTGAACAGGTCTACTTTGGAAATAACCATGGTCTTATTATTTGACATGTAATGTCATAGTGTCTGAGCTATAGAGGCCATAACTAAACAATATTTTTTAATAGGAGTATAATTTTTTCATACATGATCAGTGTATGACTTAAATAATACATGGCATGCTCCTTTCCATTATCATCATATTGAGCTAGAAATGCTACCATGGCTTTATCTATAACTGACATGTATAGTAAGAACAACTTTCCTAGCATTAGTGGCAATAAAATAGGCATGTTTGGTAGACAGTCCTTCATTTATTAGAAAGCTTTCTGGCATTCATCATCCTAATGGAATGTGACACCCTTATTCAATAGATGTGTAAAATGATGGCACTTGTTGGCCAACTGAGATATGAAGTGCCTGATAGACTAGATCTTACCCAACAAACTATTGATCTACTTTAAAGTGGTTAACAGTGGCATCTCTGTAATGGCGTATAATTTGGTTGGATTAAATTCAATGCCTCTACAAGACATAATGAATTTGAGTAATTTGCTTGAAATAACTCCAAAAACACACTTATTAGGATTGATCCTAAATTTGTATTCATGTAGTCTTTCAAATATCCTATGTAGTGCTACTAGATGATCGATCCTAGTATTTGATTTACCTAGGATGTTGTTGATGTAGTCTTACATAATGTTATACATCATATCATGAAATATGATAGTAATGGCTCTTTGAAGGTGGCACCAACTTTTTAAAGACCAAATGACATAACCTGATAATAAAACATTCCCCATAGAGTGGTGAATGTTGCCTTATGTTGGTCTTCTAGCACAATCCAGATCTAGTTGTACCCTAAAAATCCATCCATCAGTGAAATAATTTCATAACCCACTATGGAGTTGAATATAATGTCAATTTTCAATAGAGGAAAGGCAACTTTGGGGAATGCCTTGTTTATGTCTCTGAAATTGATACATATTCTGATTCTTTCTAGCTTCTTACTAACTAGTACAACATTCAAGATCCACTCTAAGTAGTTGATCGATCAAATATATCCTACTTCTAATAAATTTTCCAAATCTTTCTTCACTAATAAAATAATGTGAGAATGCATCTTGTACAATTTTTTTTATAGGTTTTAAATTAGGATGTACCATAAGGTGGTGCACAACCAAGGCAAGGTCCAAACCTATCATGTCAGAGTATTTCCATACAAATATATTAATAAAATCCCTCAAAAGGGCTATAAATACTTCACATTCCTCATTAGTGAGGGATGCACCTAATTTGATCCATTTTAGGTTATTTGGAGTCCTAATGTTAACTTCTATAGTGTCCTCCACAAGAAGTGTTGAACCATCTTCTAAAATGGTTAGCAAAGATTTGAACTGGTCTGCAATGGTAGAGTTTTTTGTTAGGACTGGCTCTTCAAGTTATCCTAGGAATGATGAATTAGAATATCTTAGTGGTAGGGATGGCCATGAGACAAACATTGTTGGGAACTCTTGGATGATTCGATTAAAATCTTGATGTTATTTGAAACTAAACTTAGACCCATAGGCAAGTTCATTGTTAGTGGTTCCTTAATCTATTTTTGAGGAAGGTTGAATACCCCCATTTAATGGCACCTGAAATAGGTTTTCACCACTAGAATGGCCTTTATTTTTATTATTTCCCTATTCTAAATCCTCAAAGAGGTTTTCACTTTGGGACCTCAATGTTTTGTTTAATTATTTGTGGCTAAGGGTGTTCACCCATTCTCTAAAATAAGTTTCAAGATTCAACTTGATTGAGAACCCTTGTCTTTCATCCACCAATGAAAAATTATCTTTTAGGCCTATAAAATTATAGAAGGCCTCATCATTTTGAAAATTGTTGAATAACATTGTTGATTCTTATTAGTCCCAGTCTATCATTTGAGGATAATATAAAGGAAGTGAGTTATGGTGAATAACTGTTCAAAGAGTACAAATGGCATTGGTATCAAACACATTAGTATTGGATAGGTCATCAAAAGGGATATAATTAGACTTTAATTCATTTTTAGCATCATTATCACTAGTCATTAGCATTAGAACATGAATAAAGTACATAGGGTCACCCCAAGGTAATTTAAATTGAAGACCATATGTTCTTTTGTACTAAGTGGCATACATTGGCTCAAGTGATCTTTGTTGATTTAGTTTGAGGCCTCCTCTTTCATAGGCATGATTCTCCATGATATTGTTTAAAATGGGATACTTGACATGTATGTAATAGTTAGATAGGTTGTAATTATACAACCAAGATTCATCATCAACAAGTGGGTCTTTTTCTTGGCCAATGTCTGGTATGAAAATGATAGGTGTTGAACTATGCATTTTTCCTTTGCCCTTTCTTTTCCATTCCATTCAAGGTGGTTTGGATTTAGGTATTCCATAGGACTTGGGGTTCTATGGAAGCTTGGTAATGTGGAATGTATCATGGGTCAAATATTCTCTTGGGCTATTATCTGAGATAATATAATGATTAGAAATTTCATAAGGCAACATGTGGGAAAGTGAATCGAAGGTATCTAGGTCAATACAATTGGCCTCTGGTGAATAAACACGTATTTATTTATTTTTGTCCTTCTTAAGAATTAGATTCAAGCCAAAATGGTATTTCTATCTTTGGTACTCAGCTTCCAAATGCTTGTAATTTTCATATGGTTATAAATCTCTATGAATGGTGACCTCCATACTTTAATGGGGGAAATTGATACATTGGTGTAATGTTGACAAGATTTCATGAATCTCATATATATAAGGTCTATCCAAAAGCATATTATATTAAAAATCAAGGTCTAACATATGGCTTAGTGTACTGTGGGTCAAGGGCCCATTGATAAATGGCAAGTTGATGGTGCTTTTTGATTCCTTTTCTTCATTGTCATAAAATTTGATTATGATTGTTTCTTATTGGAGATCAACTATAATGTACCTAAGAATATTGATGAGATTTAGATACATAATATTTAGATTTGACCCATTGTCTATAATGACACACTTCACTTTTTTCCACATTATAACAACTTTGCTATACAATGGATTATTATGCAATGAGCCAAGGGATAACATATCACTTTGGTCAAAGGTTAATTATTGGATTGGGGCTAAATGTCCAACCAAAAACTTTAGATTGGCCAAGGAACTTTGTCAAGATGTTTTTGTGGATTGTAGACAAACACAAAAAATCTAAATTGGACAAGTCTTGATTATCAGTGTACTTATGTGTGGTCACGAGGCAAGGATGAGTTATCGATATGTGGTCCAAAAGTAGTAATCCCTATTTGTTGGTATGCCTATATGCAATCCCAGGTCAAGGAAGGATCACCAGTTTGGGTTGTTTGATTGGAATTAATTATCAATGGTCTTATTTGATTGGTATTTAGTCTTGAATTGATGGAGATGGTAGAAATGTGTCCTCCTGCAATATGGCCTACAACCTTGTTGTAATAATGTGAAACTACATGTTAGGTCTATTGGTTATTGGCATCATTTTGGCCTTGGTTCTATGCATTTGGCTGATGTTGTTGGTTCTAATATTGGTTTTGTCTTGGCTATTAATATATTTACTATTGTCATGCTGGTCATTTTTGTTGTTGCTTATTGTTATATTGTGTAAAGGGGTTTTGATAGATTCTTAGGTTCTGATTAAATGTGGAAGCTCCATTTTCCAGTTTTATCTCTCTATTTTCTAACATATTCTCAATCAAATGTTTAATTTTTACTCAATAATATAAATTATGTCCGTTAACCTAATGATACTTGCATAATTCATTTTATTGGTACTAATATAGATAAAGAATGCCCTCAGGATAGTGTTTTGGAATAGGCAAACTAATTAGATTAGCTACAGTGAGTCTGTGAAACACACATTCAATGGGTTATCCAAGGTCACTAAAGACATGATGAGTAGGCACAGTTACTCGTGGAGGAGGGGTTTGCAAAGGCAAAGGTTACTACATTTATTGCACTGGTCTAGGCTACTGCACTTTCTATGTTTGTTGAAGAGGTTGTTGGTTAGGATTAATTTGTATGTGTGGTGTAGGCTGAGTTGATGGTGTTTGCACCATTTGGACATGTCACAACTTGGTTACTAAATTTCCCACAACATTATTGTTGTGATCGAATGGCTTGGAGTTTTCATAGTTGTTGGCCTGGGTTGGTTGTGATGCTTGCTCTTGGACTTGGTTTTGATTTTGGTTTTGGTGATTTCCTTGGTTTGTAGTTTGGTTTTAATTTAATGAGGTAAGTTTAATGATACCTTTGTTAATAAGAGCTATTTCAATTAAAATATATTTATCAATGATTTCCTTGAAAGTGTGCACATATTATAGTTTCAGATGGTAAGATATCTCACTGTGTAAATTCTTGATAAAAAAAGTGGCTAACTGCTTAACTTTTAAACTATGGGTGAATCTACTGGCAAGTGCTCTCCATTACTATAGATAACTCATGAATCTTTCACCAGCCTTCTATTTGGCTTATGTTAAATCTACCAATGAAATCTCATGCTCAAGATTGTAGGAGAAGTGTTGCATAAACTTGTATAAAAGATCATTAAAATCAGAAACTAAATTCTTGGGCAATTTCAAAAACCACTCCAAAGCTTGTCCTGATAGACTCCTTGGATACAATAGTAGAATATATATGCCTCTATAGGCCACTGGTTCACAAGCGATAAATAATTTGGTTAAGTGGGCCTTGGGGTCTCCATTCCCCTTGTATTTATCAAATTTTAGTGGTTTATACCCTAGAGGAAATAATATTTTTAAATACTCCATTTTGAATGGGTAAGAACACATGTCATCTAACTTAAAATTCTTAGTCTGCTTTCCATCTTGGATGAGGGAAATTTCATTCTTCATTTGTTATAGTTCTTGCACAAATAAATTGGATGGAACATTGGTTTGAGGTGAAGGCTAGGTGGTCAAAAGTGGATTAATTTAATCAGGGTATATTGAAGGCATGTTTGTCTTTAGAATGTTGGTTTGGTTTAATAATTGACTAGGAATATACATTTATGGATTAGGATTTGATTTTTGGAATTGTATGCATTACAGTGTGATTTTTTGGGTAGGATTTGGTATATGGGCCTAGTTTTGGGGAAATTATGGGTGAGATGGAAGGATATGGATAGGGTGATGTACTATGCCTACTAAGGTTGATTAGGGACTTGCTATTGACTAGTCAAACCTTGATGATTTAGGGGAACTTCTGAACCAAGGCCCTATCATTGAGTTTGTGGCATGCTAGGAACAAAAGGTAATTATTACCTAATAAGTACTTATGGGACCTTAAAACTTCTCATTTATGAGAATCCTTATTAGGAAGTAGATGAATGTTAAAGGTTTAGAATATTTCATTGACCAATAGATGTAAATTTTTGATTAGACATTATTTATGATTATATTGGTATGTTGGTCTACGATTGAAGAGGTATGTTCATCACTACTTGGTGAGATGGAACATTGGTTGCCCATGTTGAGGTGCTAGAATATTTGCCTCTACTACCTTGGTATGTTTGAATTTGCCTATTATTATGGATTGTTATTCATCACCTATTATGGTGGAGTGACATTCATCATATTTTGTTGAGGTACGCACTGGTTGTTGCTTAACTAGTTAATCCTTGAGGCTATGTGCTTTAAGAAGTTGGTTGAGGATTAGAGGTAGTTTGTTAAGTTTGGGAGGTAGAATTTCCTTCTCCCTACATTTTTGAACCACTCATGGTGTTAATAAAAGGCACATTTTTTTGTGGACTAGTTTTTTGTGCATTTAAACCACTTTGAATTGGATTGGATGGTACTTGCATATTGTCCACTATGTTTGGCTCACAATTCTGTGTAGAAGCAGAAGATGCTTCTCTAATAGGTCAGGCATTAAACATGTCTCCAAATAAAGGGTTTTGCATGAATGGGTATATACCCTATTTTTTTGGCTTTTCAATTCAATTAGGACTCCCATTAAAGGAACTAACTCAACAAGAGGAGAATTTAACAAGGCCATATTATTAAAATTACGTGTTAAGTTTAAATAAGTTTGATATGCTATCTACATCTATATGAAGTGGTCCTCTATGAGGCCTTTTCCAATGACAAGCATATGAGAATCTTGATATAACATTGACACTATAGATTGAGGATTGTTAAAAGAGGCATGTTCGATGTTTTGATTATAAGGCATGTTGTATGGCACTCTTACTAAACTTGGTAAATTTTCATGAGGGAAGTCTGCTAAAAACTTAACCCCTACCTCTATGGATATAATTAAAACCTCATCCTTATTTTTAAGTGAAGATAAAACAAATAAGGGTTATAAATTAATGGCATTATAATGTATTATGATTGTTGTTGGACTTATTTTAATACTAAAAGTACACTAGCTTGGTATTGTACCATTTGCTCTTGGTCCTACTCTGATTATGGAGGCCTATTGACCGAATAGTGGGACAAAATATATTGGCCTTGTTACCCAAAATTGAGTGTTGTAAGGTGGATAAGTATTCGTATCAAAAATGACATCATCTCTATAGGGTTCTTGAACAAAGTCTTCTTGTGTGACCACATTACTATACCCTGGATTGTACATGACACCACTATGAGTATAGTGAGACATGTTCAAATCAATGGTGAATGTTTTATAATAAGAGGGGTTACAGTTATACAAAATCAAAAAAATAATGTCTAAAAAAACAAAAGGTACACACTCAATCTAACTTGGTCAAAGGGATGGAGCTGTATCTCCAAAAAGGGTTGATGCTAAACTTGGTATAAAACAATATAACATCAAATTTCTAATGTTAAATATCCCACACAAAAAGGTCAAGTGGATGAACCAAAATAATAATTCCAGACTCTAAGTTTAAAGTGTTGTAACTAGGTCTTATGTAGGAAAATAAAGGTTACTAGGTCTTTTGGCTAAATGCGACATCAAAAGTTAGGCTTAAACAAAGGCATGTGCTAGGACTTTTGGCAAAACAAGCACAAATGTTAGACTTAAAAAAAAGGTGAGATATTTAATCTAACAAATATGAAACATTTTGGCATAGACTAGGCATTTGAATTTAGACATTAATTTGGTCAATTTGGTATGAGGTATAAAATGAAGGAGATAAACTATTTCTCCCAAATAAAGGTACAAGCAATAGTTTTCAAATTTGGGTAAATAATTAACCTAAGTTACACAACCCAAAAGAGAAATATATATGTCTAATCCTAAATTAGACAAGGAATAAATATAAATAAATCAATATTTGGATTTGAACTTGTCAAGGTTAATTAAAAATTCAACTTAAGAAAATTAGGCTTCTTTAACCAATAAGTTAGACAAAGGTGAATGACATAACAAAACTAAATAAAGACCCAAAAGGCACACATGGATTGGTTTAAGACTTGGACTCAAGAAAAAATAAGTCTATGAAATTATTAAAGTAGTGTAATGACGTTATTGCTCTCTAATGGTATGATTGATGGTTTTTTCAAGACTCTAAGGCACAAAACTTGAAATGGATTTGGCAGCGTAACATTATCTATTTCAATTAAGTGACCCACATAATGTTTTTGACAAAAAACTTCAAGGCAAAATCATGGTTTCAAATGGATGGCATAACACGCCCTCAAAAAATGGAGTGATATGGACACAAAACTCATTTTGACATAACATGAATAGACAAATGGTTTTTAGACTCAAAAATAAGTAAAGGAACAAATGACAAAATACAACTAAGTATAACATTTAAAGCCCTAAAACTATCAAGGTTACATCGTATCATTTAATTACACCTATATACATGCTCTTGGGAGGATTTTAAGTGTCAATCCAAAAATAAAATCACATGAAATAGTGGGTAATTTAAACCCCCTTCTCTCAAGAGATTATACAATAACATGGAACTTCAGGTTACTCACCCTGCATCAAAAATATGCCTACAAAAAGTGGGGTTATTATAAAACTATAGGTTTTGCATGACTAAATGGTCCTAAGTGTGGTTAACACTAGAGATGACTCATGTCAATTGATTTCATACCATATAACTTACTATGCAATGGTCTATTCCTTTGCATAGTGATTCCATCTGTGTACTTCTTAGTGGAATCCCCTAGTTAGCCATACCTAACTTGGGTTTTTGTTATGGTTAGAGAGGTTAGTCACTGAACCCCTTGTAAATCATAGTATACATGTCTTGATTTATATATACCACCATGGAACAAGGTTAAAATAATGTTGGGAGATGTAACCCCAAGTCAAAACTTCCCTAAAGAAGTCATGAGAAGGCTATGAACTCCCACTCACAATCCAAGTTGCATAAAATAAATGACTAAGTGAAAAGACTTTAGAGGTTGTTTCTAGATCACCCAAACCATACAAGTTTTGGGGTGAGCTTTAGATATGTTATTTTCATGTCTTGGATAAAGGTACAAATTTCAAGGAAGAAGCACTTTTGGTCACCCGAGTTCCCTAAAGGGGATGGGGAAGAGCATACATGCATCCTTCATTTGCATAAAACTCACAAGTGTAAAATGATCTAGCATAAAAAACACTTCAAAGAATTTCAAATTTAAGTGAATGTTTATTTTATACACCAAATTAAGATGTTTGTAAAATTTTTGGCCCCTTGGCCTTAGTTTCAAACTTTTAAAACTTTCATAAAATAATCTAAATATAAACCATCTAATTTAATTTTAAGCACCATATGGAAGTTTTAAAGAATTAAACATGTTCAAATTTGACGCTTTTCCATGCATGACCTAAAATGTTTGGAGGGTTTTCTTCTACTTTGAAGCATAATTGTAAGTTAGAAAATAAGATTTGGAATGGAAGCTCTTGGGTTTCTCTATTTTTGTTACATAGAGACTAATGTCAGTCAATAGTGATTGATGCTAGTTACAGGGCAACCAATGTCAGTTGGTTTCAAAGAGAACTGATGATGATTACAAAAAACTAATGCTGGTTACCTATGAACCTGAAGGAAAAAAAAATGGTTTAAAAAATGTTTGTTATCCCAAAATAAGTATAAAGACTCAAGAAAACCTATAATAAAGTGATTAGATAGAGAGCATGCAAGTCTTTAAAATCTACATTAAAAACTAGGAGTCTTAAGAAAGTTCAGAAACCAAGTTTTTAGTCATGTTATGTCTTGCACAAGAAACTGATAATGGTTAGATAGGATCGATGCTGGTTAGGCAAAAATGATGCTGCTTATGCAGAGCTGATGTCAGTCTCTATGTAAATCTGGGTAACACTAAAAATAGAATACAAAAAAAACAAAAAAAAAATTCTAATTTTAAAGATGATCAAGCATTTATTTAAAAAAATAAATGCTAGAATTTGGTCTACTTAGCGTGTGAGATGCATAACATACCATCGGGTGTGCCATTTGTGATCATAAGAATGCAAGAAGGGAGGTTAGTAACATGCTAGTTTAAGTAAGCAAACTCAATAAAAACACACTAACACTAACACTTACTAGCCTAGATCTTAGGGGTGAGATTAATGAACAAAACTAAATGAAAAACACAACTAAAATATAAAAGACATCAAATATTTTATCTTCCTTGAGAGGTTTGAATGGTTTTGTTGAGTGGCTTGCTTTGGAAATGGAGTTTGTGTGTGTGTCTCTCTCCTTGGCACCATTGGATTGTGTTGGATTTGATGTGGCTTATGCTTGATTGGATTGATATTTTGGCATTGTAACATTATTGATATGAATCATGCAACAAAACTTGCATTATAACTCTACAATAACCAAGCTTCTAAATTTAATAGGTAATGACTTGTATTTATAGAAAATGGATCTAAACCCAACCCAAGGTGAGTCAAGGTGGAGTTAAGGCTTATAATGGGTTAAAACCTAACCTAAGTGAGTCAACATAACCCTAGTAGAGTTAAAATGTGTCAATTACTCATGGTTTTCAATGAATAGGCATGGGTATCCAAAATGAGATATTTTCCAAAAAACTTGACAACTTGCAAAGGTAATCATGAAAAGGTAGGATATTTCATATTTTTGAATTATTTATTTATTTATTCATTAATTTCACATGAATAGTTTAAATATGCATTTAATTTGGTTTAGCTTGTTAATTAATTCTGATTAGCCATTTAGCTCTTTCAAGATTTGATTTAAGTATGCAAATGCCCCACTTAATAGGTCCATAGGCCAAATTGACTGTTGTGATGCCATAAGATGATTAGGGATGAATTCATGAGATTTTTTTATTGCATATGATAGGATACACTAATTAGGGATGTCTCAATGAGATTTTTATCTTTGAGAAATGATGCACAATCAAATTTGAGATGTTTAGTGATTCCTAGGCTTAATTTGGAATGGTTGGTAAGAATTGGTTTGAAGTTTGATCAAAGGCCAGAATTGGTGTCTAGATTTAGGTGTCTACACTTTATATCCTTTAATAAATGACACAATCCTTATGAATGACATAAAAATTAGGTGGTTAGAGTCATACCAAGTCCTTGATTAGATTCCTCAATGCTATCCTATGAGGATGGACATAGCCTCACCTCTCTAGGTGATCCTCTCTATGATAATAATATTATGTATCTCACTTTACACATGGATGTGATGGATTTTAGGATCTAATCCTATCTCTATCTCCTTATAATCTTTGATGTTTTAGGATATGGGTCCTCTACCTCTCTCCATCAACTGATCTTTGTCTACCCTATTACGGTTGTGGTGAGTGCCTCTCAGAAACCTATTGTATGATACGAAATATTTATTGTAATATCCAAAGAATTTGATACATGGCCTAAATATCTAGGGCTTGATGTCTATTAGCCTATGTGAAACTAGAGATGGATCAATAGGATCATCAATGTCATGTTGTAGCAACCCATGCCTCTTATGAGTCATATTGCACATAAAAAGACTAGTGTTAGATCACAATAGAAGTAATAAACCCAACATTATTAATATTGGATTAGAATATCACTCTTCTAGGGTTTCATAATATACATTTTCCTACTTGTTTCCTTAGCTCATGTTATCCAAATTGAATCTCCTATGAGATTTTCTAGGTTTTCAATGTATTAATTGTGCTTAGCACATTACCCTTCATGTGGAAAGGCCCTTTATTTTTGGATTCTTCATGGAATACTACATCTGATGATGTATGAGTTAGAGATAATGGCACCCAAATAAGCTCATAATTTTGTTTTGAAGGTCTATGATAAGGTAATCCCTCACCCCTCCACTCTAGAGGCAAGCATTCCTATTACAATTGTTGAACAATGTTGTAAATGGTATGAAGATTATTATATTATTACTTAATTTTTTGGTTGTATCCCCTTGGAGGATTACCTCCATAACTAGATTTGAAACAACTGGGAGCCTCTAAGTATCCATGTCTCTAGAATATAAATTCTTACCAAATGTTTTTTTATTATTTACCTTCGAGCAGACCTATAAGACATAGCTTATCCTTGAAAATTCCAATGTATGATTCATTTGTAACTAGCTTATGATTATGTCTACTTGATATTGTGACTTTAACATTTTTGATAATGTTCCCCTTCATGTCCCTATCTAGGTTGAGCTTCTCAGTCTACCAGTTTCACCTCTTGTCTTTCATACCCTAAATCATCACTCTCATAGGACATGTTGTTACAATTAAACCAAATAGGTGGTTCCCCTCACCCTAACAAGTAAGTCTATGTGGAGGTTGATCTCTCCAAAGAGCTAAAGTAGTTCATAGAGATCTAAGTCATGGAGACCTAGTGTTCACAAAAGGTTGTTTGGTTTAACATTCCCAACACTTATTTTTGTTATTAGGCTTCGACCCACCACATCATAGATTATCCTCACATAGATCATCCCAAGCCTCCTCAGTTGAATCCTCAAATCGAGAAGTCTAAATTGATAGACCAAGGTGATGGATGGACCACAATTCCCCCTAAAATTTCTTTAGGCTCTAATCCATAAATCCCACCCTAACTATCACCTCAAGATGATTCTTCTTTAACTACCAAACCCTCTCAAGGGACTTCTCCACCATCCATTACCATTCAAGTTCCTTCCAACCCATAGATCATTTCTCCAATTTCCTAAAATACTATGATGCCTATGGTCAAGGTTCTCTCAACCAGTGGCTCTTTCTCCTGATGATATCACAACTCACCTTATGGGGGTGTAAAATCTCCTTGATAGGAACATAAAGTAAAACATTTCTTTATTTTACTTGGTAGAACTTCATGCCCTCACCAACATAATAACTTTATAGTGTTGGTAGATTTTGAGGATGGATAAGGAAAGCTTCAAATGGATGACCCTTCCCTATGAATGTGTTATCATGGAATGTTATGGGTACTATAAAGTCTACCCATAAATATTATATGTGTGTTGTTTATCAATAGATTGGTATTCTAGGTATTATCTATCTTCAAGAAGTTAAAGTGTCTAGCTTTCTCTTTCAAACATCTTTGCAAAGAATTTGGCATGAATCCACCTAGATCACCACCTTACATGAAGTAGTATATCATTGTGCTTGTATTTTAGTTTCCCCTAAGGTTTTCCAAAAAAATATTTCCATAGGGGAAGACCAATCACATCAATAAATATATATTATTGTTGACATTGATGGCCATCCATTTGACTTTCTCAACATCTATGCCCCTAATGATGTCCTTAACCACTCCCTGCTTTGGTAATCTTTGGTAGATGGGCTGCTTGCTACCATGTGGCTAGTGTGTGGAGATTTCAATATGATTGAACACTCCTAAAATAAGGTTTGGGTCCTTCCCATGTGTTTGTGTTGGTGAATGTGAGGCTTGGTATTATTTCAAAACTAAATGGGGTCTAACTGGCCCTCTCTTCCAATGATAGACATTTGATCCCATTTCTTAGTTTACATGGTCCAACTACCAATTTGGTGATCACCACATACTCAAATGGTTCAACTAATTTATGTTGTGAGAGAAAAATATTTTTTCCTTTTCTAACATTGATAACTAACCTATCAATGTCCACTAAGGTATTATTTTTGTAGACCACTCCCCTATTTCTTGTAAAGTGGAATAGACCTTGGGGTAGTAAAATGTGCCACATAATCAATTTATCCTTAATACTTCTATGCTGAGTCATGATGAAATTATCCAAATCATCAAGTGGATATGGAACCTCACCTCACAACCCCCATATATTGCTAGTTTGATTAAGTGGTGGAATAAGGCCATTTTGCACACCACCTCTTTCCTCCTCCACCATGGTAAACATGTCATTCAGATCCAAAATAACTCAAAAGAGCCCAAACTTAATGAGTATTGATGGGTATCTGTCTCTATCAACATTGATTCTTTAAAAATGTAGTTGTAATGGCTTATAGACTCTCTCAAACACCACCTTAAGGTGGTAGACAACCATATAAATAGAGGTACCCAGCTCCACACTCAATTGAACTAGCTAAAAATGGGTTATAAAGCATTTAAGGATTTATTTAAAGAACTAAAATCCAACAAGATCATGGGAAAATCAAATCCATTCAAGTGGCTCAATGCTAGCTCACATTTCAATCTAATATCCTTTAAATTTCCTTGAACATTACAAGCTAGTTTTTCAAGCTCACCCTTTCATAGCTAAGTGATCCCAGTCACTTCAAAAATGATTTGATGTGGTGGATTACAAGATCAATCCAGTTTATCAATGAATTTATGATGCCCCACTTACCTTACATGAGCTCATAGAGGCTCTACACTACATGTGTAATGATAAAGCCCCCAGTCTTGATGGCTTCTCATGTGAATTTTACTAATCCACCTAGGAGTTTACTAGACTTGATTTGCTATAAGTCTACAAATAAGCATTATGGAATTAGTCTATTAGACCCATAATAAATTAAGGTAATATCAAATCCATTCATAAAGCTATAAATCCTAAGCTACTTATCACTTAGAGGGTGATAACCTTGCTCAATGTTTCTTACAAGATTCTTTCCAAATCCCCTGCCAATTATGTCTGACTCATCTTACCTACCATTATTAGACTAGAGAAAATAAGATTCATTAGAGGGTGTTATATTTTGGATAATCTTATTATGGTCTAAGAAGGCATGGCTTGGGATCCTTCTTCCCTTCAAAGAACTATTTTTCTTAAATTAGAATTTGAAAAGACCTATGATAAGATTGAGTGGAAATTTATTCTTGCCATGCTCAAGGCTATTGGCTTTAGCCCCTACTTCATTTATGTAGTGCAGACTTTAATTCATGATGCCATGACTTACCTCACTATTAATGGGCATAAAATTGGAGGGATTGAGTTCTAACTATCTATTCACCAAGGTTTTACCCTTGATCTAACACTTTATGTGTTATTAACTAAAGCCCTAGGTTATCTCTTGGCTTTTAGAGCTTCTCAAGGGCTTGTTCATGGTATTGTCTTTCCCAACCACACCTCCCATCTCATCAATGGGCACTTTTTAGATGAAAACTTCCTCATAATCAAAGAATAAGATGCCATTTTTAATAAATATATCCAATGCCTTGACACTTTCTTTCTAACTTCCATTTCTATCCTTCAATGGAGGAAAATCTAATGTTTTCATCAAAGTATGATGCCTATACCTAAGTGTCTTCACAATTATAATTGGAAATGGATTACTTGGGGGGAAATTTCAATTTCTTAGGAATCCCCTTTGATTTTAAAAATTCACTAGATAAACTTTGGTAGTATGTCCTCAATAGGATTGAAAATAACATTGTGTTTTGGATCACTAAGCCCTTATCTCTAGCACGTAAGTTCCATATTTACATCAAGATCCTGGATACTACACATGTCTACTATTCCTCCTACTGGGCTCCCTCTAAGGCCTCTTATGATACTCTATCTAAGCTCCTTAGAGATTTCTTCTAGGCCAATTTTAATCAGGCTTGGGGTTTTCATTGGGTGGCATGGGATATTTGCGACCTCCCTCAGAATAAAGGTGGCATGGGCATCATTGACACCTATCAACAAAGTATGACCCTATGTGAAAAGTGGGTTCTTATGGATATTGAGGGTAATGAATCTTTTAAAATTATTGTAAGAAATTATATCTCTATGGGCTCTCCCTATGGTAAAACTAGTTGGTAGAATATTGACTTCTAATCCCTTTTCATCACTAGTGTTCTTGTCAAGATTACTAGATATTTTGTGGTCAAAAGAATATATAAGGATTTTGATGTAATAAAACCCCAATTGAAGTGGGTGGGGGATGGTTTTCACATATGTATACCTTTTAATGACCATAACTTATGGTGGTCCCCTATACTTACTACTTATTCCATTCCCCTAGCCGAATTACCTGTTATAAAAGCTTTGTGATTATTCGAAAAAGGGATTCACCCTATCCATGATTTGGTTACCTCCAAGGATTGGATTTATTATCTTGAACTAAAAATTAGGTTTTAATTAAACAGTGTGGACTTACCTTCTATTCTTTGCATTCAATAATTGCTACCTGATGTTATGTTGTACAAACTTGGCCTACAACCTCCTAAGGCTTAGTAGAAAGAATGAAGGTGAAACTATGACACCCACATTAAAATCTACTCTCCCAAGTTTCTTTATCAGGTGATGAGTATGTTATCTTACACTTTAGACAAGATCAATAGGTTTTGGATCCTCCAGTCTTCTCTTGGGACTTGGCTTGCCCATCTAGATCATGGGTGGTACCCTAGCCTAGAGCCCAAGATGACTCATTTATTATGATGTTTAATTTACCAAGGAATCCCCCTTTATAAAAGGATAATGCACCTCTACATTCCCCATCCCTTTTGTCTAGCTTGTAAGCATTCATAATCCCTTAAACATTTATTCTAGTTTTGTCTAAAAGCATAGTCTACCTAGTGTTGGATTCAATCACTATTTTGGACTTATCACCCTAAGAATTTCTCTTGGTGATAGGTGATCTTAAGGGATTTTTCTAATTATTCAGCCTCTATTGCCTTTCTCTGGCAATTATTTCATGCTATTATTCTCTTTCAATTATGGAAATCCAAGAATAATGCTATTTTTAATCATGAGGCCTATGAAATATCATTTTTTGTTAATTAAAAGGTTTTTATTTATTTGATTTATTTACAAATTTAATCCCAAGTGGAAAATATGGCTCTAGACCTCCACCACATATAAGATCTTATAAGAGCTCCTTGACCACTAGGGGAGTTCCCCTTGCAGCATGAGCAGAGTTATTCCTAATGGCCTATCCTACTGTCCACCACCTCATATTCCCATGAGGTGTTAAAGTAGAGGTTGATCTAGAAGAAGGGGCCAATTTTATCCTTGCCCTCCTCTAGAGGGTGGCTAGAGTTCTCATGGAAAGTTTGATATTGGTACTTCACAATGGTCTCCAAGAATCATTATTATTCCTAAGCAACCAACTAATGGTTGGCCTATCATTATTCATGATGACCCCCTAGATAGATGAAATGCTTTGGAGATTCTTGACGTGGAATTGAATACTTGGTCAGTGCTTCCCAAGGATGATCTTCTACCTCCACCTCCTAGGGTGGTGGTCTGTGCATAAAATTATCCTTTATGGTTATTTGTAGTTATTTGGGTTGTGCCTTGACCAATTAATTTTGTTGTTTTGAGCTGATTTTTTCCTCCATTAAGAAGTTTGAGCCATGATTTATCCATCTAATTTAATTTATAACCTTCTATAATTATATATTTTTTCTAATATAATGTGAGGAATTCTGATAGTAAAGTTATTAATATTAAAAATCTACCAAATATTGACAAGATAAAAATATGGAAATTTACCTATATCTCCCAACATTTAAATCATGCTTTGATACCAAAATTTCATGCCCTAAATTTTAAATGACTGAAAACACATAAAAATAAGCCATTTTTTATAATGTACAATGCACATTTTATAAAACTACACTATCCATTGGCTATCCATCTTCATGGCAGGAGATGCACAATGTGTCAAAAAACTTACATGCTTAATGACATGAGTGGTAAAGCAAAAATGGATGTATGGTAGCTATACGGCCAAGTGGGATGCACTTTTTATAATCAACCTAAAATATCTCAAACAAGCCTACAAATCTGTAAGAAAACCTAACAAGCCCCATAACCTCAAGGTCTATAATAAAATCTAGAGTAAAAAGAGGTAGATTCAAGAAACCACTTTCTAAAATGATTCATCCTATCTCTCAATGGGGTTCAAATGAAATAAGAGTGATTTTGAGCAATAATAGGGCTTGGTTCACACTTGAAGTTGAAACTTGAATCTATTTTCAAGTTGACTTACCTTTTTATAAAATCTCTTATCAATGAGAACTCATACTCCTCATATGACCTCAAAAGGGGTCTAAAGTGTCATTATTTAGATCCTTGAGGATGGAGCACTTCATCTTAGCCACAATATCCTTTTTATCTCTAGAGTTACTTTCCATCAAGATGAGGAAACCCTAAAAATCCTTAAGTAGGGAAATAAAGGTTGATTTAATTTCATATTTTGAAGAAGAGGATGGAGGTTTTGGAGGATGACTTGTCCATAATCATCCATCTTCTCCTTCCTCATCCTTGGATAATTACCATTAATGGATTCTTTAAGCTTTTATCCTTTTTCCATTTTATTTGATTTTGAAAATTTGTCTTGATACAAACATCTTGGTTTGGTTTTTAGGTACGCATCTTCTTAGAAAGTCTCTAGCTAGTTCTAAGCTCCCGCAGTTGTTTAAAATGCCTTTGGGAGCTTCGAGTTCCTCCATAGCCATTAATGGATGCTAATAAAGTCAAAAAAGAAAATAAATTTTATTTAAAGTTTAAGGTTTTATTTTGAGTTCATTTAGTATGTGGGAGAAATTTAATTAGAGTTCCATTTTAGGCCAACCTATCTTGGACTTCCAAAAGCCCACAAACGTCAAAAATAATAAAAGGTCCTCATTTAGACAAAACAACATTATCTTGAAAAATATGAAGATGCAATCCCTAATAATTATTCCATTCATAAGAGTGAAAAAAATTGAGGGGAGTCCCTTTTGGGTTACCCCATCTCTAGATCATCTGGTAGTTGTAAACAATTGTAAAATATGTTTAGGTTTAAGAGAAGTTTAAAAAAAATAAAAAAAATAGTCACCAAACTTAGGCATTAATAAAGTTCAAAAAAAATAAATTAAATAAAATTTAATTTGTTTTATTAAACAAGCTTTAGTAATTAAGTGGGTGGTGGTCAACCATTGTTGACCACCTCCTTGGTTTAAATAAAACATGGCGGGGATTCATTATTTTAATTATAATCCATGCGGTTTCCCATAACCACCATTGTCTCTATGACATTTATCAAATACACCACCAAATTCCTAGCCACAACAGTCATCGTTGATCCTAAAGAACAACCCATAGGGCCTCAACTACTCACTGTGCGGTCATATGTATAACTACTAGCTTAACTATAGGGGACCCCTATACAAAGGGTCTTGTGCCCTTATAAAGGGTTTGTCTAATAAATAAATACCCTACATGCACCTAAAATTTAAAAATTCATATAAAACAAACCATAATCCAAAAATTCATGAAATGAAAAGTAATAGGTCCTAAAATTTTCAAATTTTCATATAAAACTAGTTTGGGCATTTTTTTTTTACCTTGTTTAACGTTTATAAAAATTGCATGATGTTTGAGCAAATTCCAAATGGAACTAGGGAAAATTTAGTAGTTGAACTTCAAACAAATACTAACAAATAAACCATAAATCATAAAATTAAACTGTAAAATGCAATATAACCCTAATTAATTATAATTTTCACTGAAACTAAATTTATAGAAAAACTAAAACAATTACAATTTTATAAAAAATGTTTAAATAAAACTATCCTTTCTTGGGCCTTTTAAATTCTTTTATATACTATGAAAAAAGTTAATGAAATCACTCATACTAATTTTAGAACTTGATTTTCAAAGCATCAAAATGTTCTTTAATTACATTTACCCTTTATTATTTTAATTAACACTTTAATGAAACTAATACATAACAACTCATAATAATTACATCATTTTTTTCTTCCTTTTATTTCAAATTTATTTATTTTTTATCACGGGTAAAGGGGGGGTTTGACTAGGGACCCCTAACCCTAGAAGACAAATAATCAGATAGGGCCTAAACATCCCAAATACAACATTTAGTCTATTACAAACAACAATACAAGCGAAAGGGCTACAACTAGCCCTAAAATAACCAAAATACAACCAACTGATGGCTTTTAAGGTCTAAAACCTCAAACATGAAAATGAAACAAGATACTTAAAATAAAAACACAAGTTCTAAGAGATTCAACAAATAATATCAAACCTATTGAGCCTTTCCCCACCTTTCATGTAATATCTACGTGGTCCTCTAGAACGTAGTAACATGCTAGATAACTGGGCCTCTTATTTTTTGTTTTTCTTCTTTATCTATAATTTAATCCATCCTATGTTATCCTTAATAATTTTATAAGAAAAAAATTCCCCAAACCCTATTTAGCTTTATGCAAAATTAGGTCAAAATCCTCACTATCCAAGATGTTTCTTTTTTCACTTGAGGATGTGATGATTGAAATGTTGGATTCTTTAGAAACTTATAAAATTTTCCCAACTTGAATACACATTGATTTACATTAAAGAAATTTCTCATCCTTATCTTCTCCCACTACAACAGGCTACTCCAAAACAAGTTCTATATCATTCTCTTCTTCTACATCTGAGATATTTATTCCATCATACTACACACCATAGACTATAAGAAGATCTAAAGAATAATGTTTCCACCAAGTCAGTTCAACTTTTATTTTTACAAGAGAAGGACAATCTAAATATAAATAACCAATATTAAAACACCTATGACACTTAATTGGTAGCCCTTTGTAGTCTAGAAATTATCTCCATACTTGATATTATACTATTAGATCTATAGAGGCTGAGAGATCAAGCATTGTATCAATGAAGACTAAAATTATAACAAATGTGGTATGATAAAACAAATCAATGGTCAAATCTATTGTATGAATTTACTGATGTAATGACCAATAGCACTAAAGTAAGGTTTACCCCATAGATGAAGGGGAAGATACGAGAGGTAGATCCAAACAGGTCTAGAGGAAAAAGTATTAGAAAGGGGGTTAAAATTTGGATCATGAGATTTCATAAATAGTTGGTGTTGATTCTAGCTCCACTGATACCTAATGATAAGATCTTTATCTATAGAAAGGAGAAAAATAACAATAAAAAACCCGTTATATAAGGATAAAGTTCCACTTTACCTTTCAAGATAGGTTTCCATTGTAAGGATATCCACTTATTTATATCCTAAATATTTTGCCAAATTTTTTAAAATTGACATATGACTCCTCTTCTGAGATAGCACTCTTTATTATCCAGAACCATGTTGAGGGCCTCATTTTCCAGGTTGAGAGAGAAATCATAAAAGCCAGTTTTAGGGGTTGATGTTTGAGGGTTTCCAAAGGATTTATGACCTTCTCTAAAAAGTATTTAGATATCTTAGACACTTCCCAACCAACTGATATCTTATCTATTGACCCATAATTAGGAGGGTTAATGGGGAGAGATATAACACCTACAAAAAATGGTGACTTGTACAACTCACTGCCTAGATTATCATGAATAGGAGAGGGAACACTATTTGGAAATACAAGAACATAAGTAATCTTGGATGGTGACCATTTATCCTCAAAAAATGACCCATCATCTTGAGGAGGAGGTATATCTATATGTCCTTTTCCCAATGCATTAGTAGAGAATCCGTATAAACCATTGCCAACAAGATCACTACTAAACCTAGAAATGGTTGAAAGAATAAGGTTTGGGTGGGATCCAGGGGAAGGAAATTTTTCAATTTTTTTTTAGGTGGGATAGAGTGATCAGGAGCCATTGTTTACCCTATAATATAATATTCTATTTCAAATTTATTACAATAGAATATTACATAAAATGACTCTAAACTAATTAATACTAATTTTCATAAATTTACATTTTCAAAGGTATGAAATAAAAAATGGTCTCCAAGAAATATTTCAAGTGTAACCATGAGGCCAAGCTAAGGTGGGGATATCCTCCCATTATTTTTCCATCATTAGGAAACTTCCATAAGAACCTTGAAGCCTAAGACTCTCATATTTATCATGAATGACACCAATAGTTCAAGGTGTGAACTAGGAATTTGACTAATAAGAGGAGATTAGTATGGTGTTAGTGAATAAAACCAAATCGAAAACACACTAAGATAAAATTTTCATGCTTAGTTACTATGGTGAGCTTAGTAAAAAAAATAAATGGCAAACACAACTAAAAAGTAAGGAATAAAACACAAGAATTCCTTCACCTTCCTTGGATGCTCCAAATGCCTTTGTAGTAGTGGCTTGCTTGATTTTGTGCTCATGAAGTCCTTGGCAATGGAAGCTTGTCTACCTTTATCTCTCCTTGGAACCTTTGGCTTATGGCTTGGCTTGGCTTGTAATAAATTTGGCATGGTAACACTAATTGCAATGGATTATTGAAGATATTTGTGCATTATAACTTTGCACCAAAAATAACTTAGAAATGATGTTCATGGCCTCTCTATTTAAATATTTTTGAGAATATCTAGAATCAACCTGAACCATCCATCCTGAGATTGAGATGTGTGGTTGAGGATTAATTAAATTTTTCAAATTAAGTTTATAATTATACTTATAATGACATTGGAAGAAGGGGAAATTAAGAGGCATGAAGGGTATCATGGAAGGTATTGATGAGGCATGGAGGGCATGAATCTTGATATTTGTGGTATTTATGGCCTAGGGATGTCTTCCCAAGAAATGAGGTCACCTGATGATGTAGATTTCAATATTCATTTCTAAAACTAAGTTTTCAACAAGTTTTCATGGAATTATTAATTATGCTTTGATTTGGGTTAATTAGCTCTCAAGCATGTTCAAGCACTTTGTACACAAATTAATCAAATTGATTAGAATGCCTTGTTATTGGTCCAAAATTCGACTAGATTATAATTGGAAGTCAATGTCAGATGTGTTGGAACCGTTATCCCATTTAGGATGTTATCAAAAATAAATAACAAAGGCACACATCTTGTGCAAGATATTTGATAAGAAAGAGCAATCTAGAGCACCCAAGTGTAAAATTGGCATTTTGACTCAAAGATCTGGTCAAAGTTAGCTAGCCCATAAATTACATTGCCCCATTTAATGATACCTTAGCTAAAATTGACACTTGGATATGTCAGTTTCACATCATTTAGCATGTTTTTGTGTTTTTAGGCCAAATTGTGCATTTTGGGTAGAAATTGGCCAAAAGCTTGATTGGAGGTTATTGGTGGCCAGATTTAGGTGTCTACACAAGGTAAGGTTATATAAGCAAGGAAGGAGATACATAATATAAATGGAACAAGTTTAACTAAATATATAACTAATTGTCTCAACTAATAACTTCCTTATAAAAAAAGGCTTCCACATTCATCTCAAACCAAAAATCAAATAACATCAATAAAATAACTCTCATAAGGGAAGGTAAAAAACACACATGGTAGCCACAAAGAAATAATACTTATCAAGACTCCATACTCACCCATTGTGGATGAGAATTTACACTCTCAACACTATGGGGGTGGCATAAGAAGCAATTTAGTGTTTTATGTTATCCAAATCCTTCTCTCTTACCATGGTAAGACTTTAAAAACATGAGGTTTTTTATTTTCCCAAACCCCATGCATTGGATCTTTTTAGGAGGAATTTGAATTTGGTTTCATTCCCAAACCCTACACATGAAGGCACATACCATGTAGAACAATATAAAATAATTTGGAAATGGGTTATAAAAATAGCCAAAAATATAGAGATATATTTTTTTATCTACAAGCCAAAAGTGGAAACAAAATTACATATGGTGGCCATAGACACAACCATATAAATCAATAATAAGTGAGGGTAATCCAAATGGGTTTACATCATATTGAAAGCACAAAAAAAAGGGGATAAATATATCTATTTTAAAACTACAAATGAAATTAAATGGGTGACATGGAAGCCTACCTTATCTCCACCACTTGACTCTACATAAGGGAATAAAATAAAAGTGTTGGAATCAAGTTAACTCCTTCCCAAACTAAGCTCTCCTCCTCCTTATTTAAGTTCTTTCTTTCCTTCCTCAAGCTCTTCTCAACTATATAATTTTAAAATGAGCAAAAAATTACTCCAATTAAGGCTTTTATTAATTTTATATATAAAAAACTCCAACCAAATGGATAATTTTAAGTGACACTTATCCATTCCCATTCCCTTTATCTTATCTAAAAATTCTTCTATGACATCAACTCACCTTACACATCCATGTGGGTAAGAAAATATTTTCATTACCCAATATTTTTCTCACTTTATCATGCCATAAATGTCATAAAGGATATATTATAACTTATTCAACACTCTAAAACATTATTAGCCCATCCCTTGGTCAAATTGGGTCTTAAATGCACTTACAACCACCTCTAAAACAATTTATATCAACTTGAAAACATGGGTCTAAGTTCCCATTTGAATTTTATGTAAGGGGCCACTTAAATGGTTTACACATTTACCTTTATGATTTTAATTAATGTTAATGTGAATTTTAAGGTCTTGTAAAAAGGTAATGAATAGTGCCAATAGGGTGTGAATAGTGCTAGGAGGGTCAAAGAGGGTAAAAACTCAAGACTAGGATAAACAAAAACACTAGGATTGAATTTTAATCTAAGAAAATCATGAAAACACTAAAAAAATAATAATAATGGTTCACTTATACTTACCATAGTCATAATTATATATCTTAACCTCCATTATCACCTGGACATTAATTCACACATAAAATTTCATTATCCTAGGTAGCCAAAGTTGTTGAATGTAAACATCTCAATAAACATATAACGATACCAAATGCATACATAAAACATCAAAATCACAACATATAATTAATTTACATGAGGTAATTTCAACATGCTAATACCCATATATCTATAATCTCAAATCACATGATAAAATAATATTAGCTCAACTAATATGACAATGTAGTATGGATCTCAATAATCAAAGTGAAATCATCTATAAAAAACATATAAATGGTGCTCATGTAGGAAATTGATATCTAAAGAACATAAAATATGTTTTCAATAATAATTTAATAATAAATATCTCATTACTTTAATACATAAAGAGCATGTCACAAAAGGACATGTGTATAATATCAAAAATTCCATAAAATTTGACATTGTGAAATTGGGGCCTCACACTATCACTCTCAAATGAAACACATTGGTGTCCAATATCACTTTGTCGAAGACATGTTGGAGAAGAATAATATAATATTTTAAAATTTTGACACATATAATAATGTTGTAATTCACTTAAAATTGTTGTGAGTACTAAGAATATTTCTTGGTGTAGAAGATTAATGGGCATGATTTCCTTTATCTAATGAAATTATATAGCTATGAACCCCCATGTAAATTGTTTAATGAGTGGGAGAATTTTTGATATTTTATTTAAAATTTATATGTGCTACACCCCTTATTTATTATATAGGTAGGCATGGAAATTGAAAAAAATTGAAAACAAATTCATTTTTGGTGATCTCGTTGGTAAATTTTTACCTATATAAATAATATGGGCAGTTTTATGACCCATAATTTTATGGGGAACCTATATGTATTTTATTATTGACCCATGGTTTTTTTACCCATGGTATTGTAGGTATGCTTAGGTAGATACCTATTTATGTGACTATATATACTCGCATTTGCAATAGTGATAAATTATAACTGAGAAGTACCTTATTGTATTGCAAGATAATTGAGTTAATACAATAGTAAATTAGGTTAATGTGTTAGGTTTTTTCCCATAAGGGTTTCATAGGTGAAATGTTATGTGCTATGTAATAATTTCTGTGGAATTTATCTTATGTCAATTTAGGCATACATAATCTATTAGTATTGCTTCTCTTGTATTGGTTTTTAGGTCATTTTCTCTTAATTTGGTAGTAGAGATATGCTTTAGTTTTTTTTAAAGAGTTAGGTTTTTATTTACTTGTCATAAACTATTTTTTGAAAGTGGTATCTATGTGTGTGGGAATATTTTTATGAATAATAATGACATGCAACATAAAAATACATATTGTAAAAATCAGTCATCAATATTTTTAGTTTTAGAAGCTCAAGATGGAAGATCTTATTTTAGACAAAGATCAATGTGTTATTATATCAGGAGTGAAACTTGGAGGTATGAAAGTAGATATTTGGAAAAGCTTAATAGGAAGGTGATTATTTTAATTAGATTTTATTTTTCAGATTATGTTTTGATAAATACATCAATGGAGGAAACTTCTAAAGAACTATGAGAGAAGCCGAGGACTTTGTACCAAAAAAATTACGTAGTGAAAAAATTATTTCTTCAAAAGAAGCTATAGGACTAATATTTTTTGTGATCCCATATGATTTTTTTACCTATATTATTAATATGGGTATTGTTATGACCCACACTTTTATGGTGAACTGTTATGGGTTGTATTCTTAGAACATGGTTTTGGCACCCATGATATTTTAATATTATTTAGGAAGTTACCTATTTATGTGCCTATATATACTCACACATGTAATAGGGATAAATCATAGATGATAATTGTATTATGGAATTACAAGATAATTAAGTTAATATAATATTAAAAAATGTTATTATTCAAGGGTTTTTCTCGTAAGGGTTTCTAGATGAAATCATATATATTGTGTAATATTATGTGGGTGAAATTTATATTGTGTCAATATAAGCATAAATATTATATTATATTTATTCTCTTGTATTGATTTATCAACCATTTTATCTTCATGGTCATAGAATTAAATAAAACATTATTTAAAAATAGTAGGCTTATAGTTATTTGAAATCCATAAATGTAGATTTAGAAGAGAAGACCAAAACTTGTTGGATCTACAAATTAATTCCAATTCAGTATAGTATTATTCTTTTGAAATAAACTTAAAACCCAATTCTAACACAACATTTTTATTAGATTTTGGAATAATGATAGGGGAATGTGGAATAGGCTATAGACACCTATAATTGGTATGAGCCTCTTTATTGTAATAGTTTTGGCATTGTCTTATATATATGGCTCATTACCTTAGATCAGTGGTTTTATTGGCATATTTTTAAATCTCTCTCTCTCTCTCTCTCTCTCTCTCTCTCTCTCTCTCTCTCTCTCTCTCTCTCTCTCTCTCTCTCTCTCTCTCTCTCTCTCTCTCTCTCTCTCTCCCTCTCTCTCTCTCTCTCCAATATGGAATAGGCTATAGACACCTATATTTGGTATGAGCCTCTTTATTGTAATAGTTTTTACATTATCTTATATATATGGCTCATTACCTTAGATTAGTGGTTTTATTGGCATGTTTTTTAATCTCTCTCTCTCTCTCTCTACCTTCCTTTTATCTTGATTATTTTATTTTATGTTTTTTCTTATTGATTAGTCTTTTAGGGATGCTCTCCTCTCTTTTTATTTCTTCAATTCTATTTCTTATATTTTCCCCTATACTATTGTAGTCTTCGGTTAGGCATCACCAAATGCAGGTCCATCCCAGTTAGATTTACACCTAATGTGGGTTTACCTCTTTTATTTTTCTGTGGATCATTGACCCTTCCTTATTTTATCATGTTTATTTATGCATTTTTTTTGTGGCATACACCTTTATAATGTCATTTTGCACACCAAAAAGTCATAATTTAAACCAAGGGAATTATATATAAGTTTAGTAAAATGTAATTGAAATAAACAAGGATGAGGTCAAGGGAATACAAAGTCAATACATTTATCCAAAATCAATCTAACCACACTTATTAAATTTTTATTTTTTCTCATAAGGACTACTTATATTATTTTACGTATATTGTATCAAATGAAGGCCTAAGTGAATAATATATAGTTTCATCTCCATCTAAGGTAAATATGTTAAAACCTTAACTCTAATATTCATCTATACCTTTCATGAACTATAAGTTGTTTGATTCCAAACATGTAGGATATGTAGCTTACAAATCCACTTTGGTGGTTTTTGGGTCCAAATGTTTCTCCCATCTCTATTTTTAATTTGACATCTATTTTAGAAGTTAATAAAAAGGAAAAGATATATAAATTGAGCATCTTATACCTAAATAATCATAAAAAAACAAGTATAGTAAGATCAAAAATCAATAGGCAAATCAATGATAAAATATCAAGTTTTACAACCTTGCATAAGTCATTTTCAATAGTAAAAAGATAGATCTAGTAGCATAGAACTATCATGCATGAGCCTATCCATGTTATATCCATGAAAAGAACTATCAAGAAGGGAACAAGTGTCATATTGGAGTTTGATATAATGCATAGTCACCCTATGTAGTCATATTTCTAGTTCTGAACTTATATAATATCATAATAGTAGTCATGTATAAACATTCATTATCCCTTTTTAACTAATTAAAATAGAATAGTTATATATTAATTTGTCTTATTAATATTACTTATCCAATTAGGTATATCTAAATTATGTACTTCCATAAACATATTATTACATATATACTTTACAATAGTTTATTCTTTATTTTATGTAAAATTATAATGGGGTCAACATAAATGGTGAAATATAACTCTTGATGACATTCAATATAGGGTTTTTCAATCCCACATACCTTTATAGATTGATACTTTTATTTAAATATAATTTTTAGATTTACTTCTCACATTAGGTTATATCCTTAACTAATGCTAAGGTTTCATTTTCATTTCACGTACCTAGCTTGATTATAATTATGGTTCAAATGGATGCAAATGATTTATATTTTTGGATGTTAAAAATTTTAAGTGATTTATTTCAATTTATATGCTTTGTGATAAATTTTTATCTTCAAAACCCATAAATAATAGTGTACCTATGGCAACTATCAATGGTAAGATTCAACCAGTAAATGAACTCCTTAAGGATCTTAATATACCTTCACAATAGATTGTAGCCCTAATCCATGACATAGGCACCTTATAAAAAATAGTGAAATATATTTATTTAGATATAAAATCATACTATGTTTGGTTTTATTATGATGTTATACATGGAAATACCATAGTGCATGCAATTATTAACTCACCATTGCCTCATGATTTCAAAATGAATGAATTTAAATTATTTGATAGGAGTGGTTGTGATTATTTTAATCTTAAGATATTTTTGGATTCTATTATTAAATATAATAATAATGATATGTTTTTGTTTAAATTATTCCCTAAAAGCCTAACTGATCAAGCTTTAAGTTGGTTTCATCATATTCCTAGTGGTTCTTTACATACACTTCTTGAGTTGTAATAAACCTTTCTAATAACAAAAATCACAATAAGATACCAAGGGTTACATTTTAACATCTTACCTCTCTTTATTATGCTAAATTTGAACATGTTATTTATTACATATTGCAACTTAGGAATTATATGCATTATTTGATTTATCAACCAATGAACCTAGATCAATAACACATTTTTTGTAGGGTCCTTATATTTCATCTCAAATAAAAATTAATTTATCATGCATGTGACTCTTTCAACTCTTTTTTAAAATATTATATCACTAGAAAATAAGTTGAAATATTATAAAAAGGCTAATCATATTGATATAACTGCTATTTATAGATATCTAATTAACAAAAATGATCCTAAAATCATTTCATCACCATCATGGGTTAACAAAAAAAATGTTTGCATTTAATCATGCACATTTCATAAGAAAGACACAAAATTTACCTAAACTTA
This sequence comes from Torreya grandis, assembly GCA_037957365.1. Lineage (NCBI taxonomy): Eukaryota > Viridiplantae > Streptophyta > Pinopsida > Cupressales > Taxaceae > Torreya > Torreya grandis. The sequence continues at coordinate 1,179,889 of JARHVA010005404.1, forward strand.
ATGATTGCCCAAGTTTAATTCTCAAATTCATGCTACAAAGAATATTAATCACATTTAATCTCATTCATCCTCCAATCTATTCATGCCATATGCATAAGTTTAAATGTTATTGTGCTTATCATAGAATTCACTGACATTCAACAAATATATGTTATGTTTTAAAAAATAAGATCATTAGCCTTATCGCTAAAGTCATATTGAGATTAAAATACACATTAATGATATTTTAACATCTTGTACAAAAGAGGAAATCACTTCAACAATTGTAACATATTGTACAGAGGAAGCACCCATCACAATAATTATGAAATTATCTACATAAGAGGAAACTACTTAAAATTTCATTTCAACACCTATGGAAAAATAATTTACTCAAAATTAGTGTCATTAGCTAAAAAATAATTTCTCATCAAAATAAACATGTTATTGCCTAGAAAAGTGCTACCTAAAGTATTTACTTTTAAATATAGGATGTTAAGTGTGTACTTCAAAAGATTAAGATAAAAAATGAAGTTTCCAATGGGATTATAACCTTGGATCCTTTAGTCCTTATCTCTTACATAAATTAAAATAAATGCAACAATGTCATGGTTGATAACTCATGTGAAGTTAATGTGTGTAGTATTACTTTGCTAAAATATCTAGGATACAACTTTAAACATTTGACTTAGACTAATTTTAAAAAACCAATCAAAAAAATATCCATCCAATTTACTATACCACTTGGTCCAAATTCTTGTCTCTTTATATTTTAAGTTGATGTTACTTTAGGTCAATCCAATTATATATTAGGTAATTCATGGATAAGAGCAAAAAATAAAACAATTCTATAGGAATCACAATTAAATTAAATTTTATTTCTTTAAAAAACTTATTTTTTATTTGTGAAATATAAGAGTTATAAGTGAGTAATAAATTATACCTAACCAAGAAAATAATAGTGACATAAAAGAGCAAACAAAATCTAGTGCATTATTTACTATACCAATAAAATTTGGGTGTGTTGGTTATGTATATCCTACTAATATAGAAAGTGAAGATTGGAATGATATACCTCAGTTAATGTGATTAGATTAGTATTATTAAAATTATGAAAACTATCCAGCTATTAATCATGATGGAATCATACAGTTAACTAAAGGTGCCCAACCATACCTACCACATGAAGTAAGTTAAATAATTGGATAGGTCTATGGCATAGTTTACATGGGTTTTAATGCATATATACTTCATCATTTATGTGCTTCTTATTTCAAAAACACATGTTATTTATTTTTAAAATACATGCTTTCTACATTATTTAACATGCATAAAACAAAAATTCACTTTACCGATATAAGGAATGCCATAATCCATAAAACTTAAAATATTACATTATGACCATAAAATGTAAATCACAATTTAAAAAAAAATGCATCACACAAATAAATTATTTTATAATGAATCAAAAGTAAATGTATATAAGTTTCAAGAATTAGGGTATTGATAACCATAAAAATTAAAGTAAAATCATTAAGTGGGGGAGAGTGGTCATTCCCATCTTCCTTCCTAGTTCTAGCTCATCAAATTCCAATAATACTACTTTCCCCTCACTCTAAGTGAGGTAACCTTTAACTCCTTACATGTTTGTTATGACTACTATGTGTACTAGAAATCATAGGAAGTAAACCTCAACCCTTAAAAAATGTTATGATATCTTGGGACTATGTCTAGTTGTCCCCTAATCAGGCTATCTTCTAAGAAAAAAGCCTTATAAAATTATTCGTAGGGACAAAATTATAATTTGAGAGTCCCAATAATGTTGCTTTTGTTTGAGGTGGCCTAAATTTCATCATCACTTTGATGTTATATAAAAAATGTGGTATGTAGTGTGACCAATGAATCAAATACATATGTGTAATCATTGGTAATTATAGTGAAATCCTCAAAAGAACCCTAAATTTATAAGATACCATGCATATATATATATATATATATATATATATATATATAAATAAAACACATTGATCCATATGGTAGATACTATATATATATAGTTTTAGGTGGCCTAAATTTTATCATCACTTTGATGTTATATAAAAAATGTGGTATGTAGTGTGACCAATGAATCAAATACATATGTGTAATCATTGGTAATTATATTGAAATCCTCAAAAGAACCCTAAATTTATAAGATACCATGCATACATACATACATACATACATACATACATATATATATACATCAAACATATTGATCCATATGGTAGATACTATATATATATATATATATATATATATATATATATATATATATATATATACATACATATACATCAAACATATTGATCCATATGGTAGATACTATAAAATTAGTAAACACACAAGTCAAACATTAACATACAGATTGAAAAGTAATGTAATAGAAATCAAAATCTAAAAAATAAGCTTAGTAAAAATTGTATATTCTAAATCTATATTTTATATGATAAATTAGTCTTTCACACTTGAAAAATATTTTTCATGTTTCAACCCTTGCGTTCATGACCTTCTCCACTTCCAAAAGGCTCACGTTCACTATCTCACTACACTTAAACCCAATATTCTGATTACCCAGATCACTTGTAGCCCATATTCTACATAAAACTTGATTAATATCTTACTCTAGTAGTTACAAATCTTTAACAATTTTATATCCTCCTAGACACCACCATATAGAATTTGACACTAGCATCAATGCTAGTGTCCTAGGTCTAATGCTAGTAATTGAACCTTAGAAATGAGTTACTTTGAAAATGTTTCAACATGTATGGGTCAACCTATAGTATTATTTTAACCCTCCCATGATATTATTTCAAAAGGTGTAGTATAAATACAAGTTAAATACCATTCATTATCATCAAGTATAAATCAAACACACATATATCTTATACCAAATAATGACACCTATCAAACCTACAAAACTGATCTATTCTTCCCTATTTCCAAATTAATCATAGGAGTAGTATTCTTATAGGTTTGAATCATTAATATAAAAACCCATGAGAAATATTTGTGAAGTTACAAGATAGATCACTACATGCACTTGTATATAACATATTGCACAATTATTCACATATAAGCCCACATAAGAGGGAGAACTACATTGATCTGGGGCACTCTTAAAAGTATTTACTATGTAGGAAACACTCACTTATAGATGGGTCTTTGAGGTCATATCAATTTCACTTGAGACCAATAACCCTTGTTTTTTGAGGTGACATGCCCTGATTGGAGGACCTAGGGTTTTGAGTTTCACATAATATCCAAAACCTATGCACATGATTTGAATAAATAATCTACAAAGTGGTAGTAAAACCTAATAGGTATAGGTGGAATTTGTAGAAAAGGACATGTACTTAATTGTAGATAGAAACTTTGAAATTGGGACAAAAGTGTTGATGCTAATTGCAGATTCTAATAATAGTCTCCAGGTGGCCAATGAACTAATATTTATAATCTAAAAAATTCTTATGAAGAATAATCCTTCCTTATCTTACACCTATATCAATCAAACATGCATGTGCATCATTGAACAAGCTAAGTATTATATCTTCTCTATGTTTAAAGATTGTAATTACTGTTTGGCATTATACTTTCTATATTTAACATATTTACATAATTTAACACTATCAAAATATTTTAAATATAAATGATTTAATTGGCCTAATTTTAGAATAACTTAGTGATTATTTGATTAGGCTATTCTCTTTTAAATATTTCCAAAAAGGGTTAAACATTTGGTTAACCTAACCTCTGAGTCTTCTTATGCCAATCCTAACTTGCTTTAGGGTTTTTAGCCTTCTAAAATTCCATCTTGTTGTGATTAATTTTTAGACATGAATCTTTCCATTATTATTAACATCTTTGTTTTTCATTCATAAGAAATGAGAAATTTTGATAACAAATATAAGGAAGCATTAATTCATCATTTAAATGCAAATCATGAATTAATTGATGCATTTTTGTATGTCATAAGAGATGAAGTTAGTAAACATGCTAAGTCTAATGCATCCAAATATAGTAATGATGAATCCTTAAATGGTAATATTGCTAATTCAATCCCAACATCCCTCTCCTTAATCACACTAGTGATTAATACATCTAGTGGGAGCACGAGATATGTTTTCAAGCCTTTGTTCCTCAAAGATCAAATAAATATTACTATATCCTCCATGAGAACAACCAATGCATGAACTCAATTACTAGTTTCAATGTCTACATAAGTACAAGTGGTGTTTGCATCCCAGTTGGTGACTTCTCAAATATCAAATATTAATCCCCATGGGTCTAATGTGCAAAATCTTGTTCAAGTTATTCAAGATTTGGACGCTAAAGTTACAAACATTGTGAAAAAAAGATTCAAAACCAAATCATGCTATTAATTCACAATATGTATTACATAATCCTCTTTCACCTGAGACATATTTTCACCTTTTACCAACTAGTTTTGTAGTATCCAAGTTCACACTTTATGATGGCATGGGTGACCTTGAGAAACATCTTTTCTCTTTCTATGCAGCATGCCTTGATTATTATTATAATGATAAATTTTTTACCAAACTATTTTCAATAAGACTCAAGGACTATGATATGAGATGGTTATATGATATACCAATATAATCGATAAAGGCAATCAAGCCCATAGTGGATAATTTTCTAGTACATTTCTCTATCAACATTACAAAAAAGATGTCATAAGCACAAATTTAAAAGATCAAATAAGGAACCAATGAGCCTATAAATGAATATGTTTTGAGGTACAAGACAATGTCGACCAAAATGAAAAATCCAATAGTAGACAAAGAGCTTAAAAATATCTTTAAGAAAATCTTGCTTGCCCCATTACATGAGTATATTGTCTTTAAGAAGTTTAAGTATTTTGATGACTTATTACATATTATTCTAGATTAAAAAATGAAACTTATTACATTAAACAAGATTAATTATGTAAGGAATAAATAACAATGGTTAATATTATGTCATAATAACATAATAAACTCATCTTATCCAATGCACCTAAGATACAATTTAAACAATTACCCGAGTCTCTAGCTTTGCTCTTTAAGAATCTAGTGGAGTGTCATCTCATATTTATACCTCCTTCAAAGATAAATATGAGATGAACTCTACCAAAATGATATGATTTAAATTATTATTATGACTATCACCATTTTTCTAGGCATTATATGAAAAAATGTTTCAAGTTGAAGCACAAGATAGACATGATACTGAAAAGATCACTTTTGATGATTTACTAAAGTATTTAAGATCACAACATGGTGACTATCAAAACCAACAAATATTCAACAATATTTTATAATATAATTATAAGGAAGTGTTGGATATGCAAATGGCATATAATGCACATCCTCATCCACCACATTATGGGAACCCATTAGATGGTATTATTTTCACACTTACATGAGAGATACATCCTATGTCTAAAGACCTTATATTACATTTGATGACAATGAAATTGTGGATGATAATTTATATCTTCACTCATTGTTTATTAGAGTACATATTGCTCATCAACCTATACATAATGTTATGATTGATTATATTTCTAGTGAGTATGTATGTACCATGAAATTACTCACACATTTAGAATACACACATGATGATTTATACCCTTTGACCAATATGATCAAAGCATTCGATGGGAAACATAAGAGTGAGATTGATTTGCCCTTATAGGTTGGTCCAACACATATAACCATGAGATTTTTAATTATACCACATATGAGAGAATTTGATATGTTATTGGGATGACTTTGAATTCATAATATTTGTGTAGTGACCTCCATAGTGCATAGATGTCTCAAGCATATTCATGCCAACAAGGTAATCATAGTTTCAAGGATTCACTATGAACATTCATTACAATAAAAGAATTTTATTCCATAATGTCTAATTATAAAATCTATTCAAGTTAATCACAAGTGAAAGGGTAAGAAAAAGGCAATCCCATTTACTAGGCAACCCATACTAGAGAGGTTGTTGTGTCAGAAATAGATAGTGGACTCCAGGGAGCCATCATCAACACCTACACATCCCAACTAGTTATGAAAAGTAGATTAAGATGTTTCAAAGAGGGTAAAATGGCCCAAAATTATATTTAAACCAAAAAATAAATAAATCACTAAGCAATTGGTTCCAATAAAAATTGAAAATTCTAATATTGATTCACTACCATAAAATCCTATGAGGCATAGGTAAAACATTCCAAATTCTTTAGTTTCATATCTGGCACATATACATGATCATTGGCAACATGATGAATTTTTTTAATCTCATCCTAAGCCTAGAACATTATCTGAGCATCCCTTAGATGGAATCATTGGATATTATTCTCATTCCAAAGTTATAAATATTCATAAAAATTAAAAAAACCAAAAAATCAAGAAAATACAAAAAAATTCAAATAAAGCAAAAATATAAAAATACTTAGCATTTAAATGTTTACTATATTTTTAAATATGTTTTTTACTTTATGTTAGTATATATCATATAATTTTAATTTCTATATACACATATGTTTCATGGATATTTGAGTTTGATACAAAGATACATTAGATCGATGATATATGCACATATAGATGTTAGACCTTTCCTCTACCCACCTAACTCACTATATTGGGGGAATATACTTCTATTAATCATGATTGATAAAGGTTATATTATTTTATTATCATTTTACATTATCATGTTGAGCTTACATATGTCTATACTCATGATTACATCTTACATAGTGTTTTAAATATGCTATGATACATAACATTTTGCTAATACATGTATGCATGGACTAGTATGATATGCTTATGCTAGTTACATATATTTCACCTATTCATATTATCACATTGATTATTTTACCATTCTTATTATTTTATATCTTTTTTTGAATATAAAATAATTGAACATGTTCCTTATTTTTTGGCCCTAGTTCCATTCAATGTTATTTATTCTATGTGTAGACATTTGAACATATCCTCTCCTCTAAGTGTGTGGAATTTAAACATGCCCTTAATTTTTAGTCTCCTTAGATCCATTTTAGTGAAATTGAGTTCTCTTTCATGTGTGTGTTAGTGTGGATTTTATGCACACCCCATATTTAACGAGGTAACCTCTAACATTTTAGGACCTCAATGGAGGTAAACTCTACTTTAAGGCATGAGTTGCAGGTATGGGTTAAGTAAAAAATGTTATTAATGGTAAAAACATTCCATGAGGACAAGATATAAAGATATAACAATAAAAACATCACAATAGTTGAAGACAAATGGAATGATACAAAAATCTAAACCAAATGCTTATTTAGTGTATGAGAATAATAGATGCTAGTATAAAGGGTAAGCACTTGCTTATATAGGCAAGGTCAAAGAATAATCTAGATATCTTAACCAACGTGAGATAGAACAATAATTCACTACAAGACAAAATAGATAGCTAATACACTAGGAAACATGAGAATACATACTCTAACAACCAGGTGGTGGAATAACAAGATAAGCATGTGGATTGTTAATTGGGTGTATGTGTCGATGAATGAAACTTTAAAAAAGTTAAAATCTATTTTATTTGGATAGATGGGCCCTATTATGAAGTGGGTAGATCTTGATCAAATAAAATTTTAAAGAGAAAGGTATGGTAGAAAAGAAGGCTATGTGGTCTTTAGAAAGATTCCTTTTGAGCTGGTCTCTTTGTGGATAAGTGTTTTTAATACCAATATTTGCATCTAATAGATGTTTCACACTCACATATAAACACAACAAGAGGATATATGGAAGAAATGATATAGTAAACTCTAAGATCTCAACTAAAGGTTATTATTGTTTAGAGTTACTATTGTACATCCTTATTAAATAGATTATATCTCAGATTAGAGAGGTATCTAAGGTAGCTATGGCTTACACCTAAAAATATATATCAAAATAAAACACTTATGCACACTCACAGAATTGAAAAAAATTACGTAATTGTATGAAATTAATGATACTTGCTAATTTTCCAATAGCTATTACACATTTTAAAACTAGAATACATTAATAATAACAAAATGAATTATCTATAGCTTTTGCACACTTAAAATTACTAAATTACATGTCTAAGAAGATAAAACATAGATAATTACATAGAATTAAAATGAAAAAACATTGACATAGTTGTATGATAACCAAAATAGACTTCTTCCTGTATTGATAAATTTTTTAACCTTAATAAAAAGGGATTACATGTAAAATAGATTTAGGGAGGGGTCACCTCATCTCTAAAATCCATGAAAAATTCAAAGTTACATGTTAATAATTATAATGTGAGTTTTAATTGATGCAAAACTTGTATGTACATTACAGTTAATCATAGATATATTTCCAAAAATAGATTTGATCTGCCATAATAATGTAACATGTATATGCTTAAAAAAGGTCTTTACTACATGTAAATAGGCTTTAGTTACATCAGTTAAATCTTCATGCAATATACATACAAAATTAACCTCAAGAAACTAAGGTTTAGTTGAGGTTGATAGTTGCAAAGTCAAAGTTGAAGTAGTATAAGGAACTAAAGTATTCATTTGGGAATTAGATGGAGGGTCCATAGCCATTTTATTGGCATCCAAATCTTGGTAGTGTTTACAACCAACTCCATGCTAAAACTTGATGATGTCCAACATTTCTAAGATTTTATTTACTCATTTAATTCAAATTTTATCACTTCACTTTGGAGAGTATACCATATAGGCTTTCTATACTTTCAAAAAAAATACCACAATTTAGCCTTGGATAAGTGTCATCTAATCATTACTTTCATGTAATACAAAATATAACATGTGGTTTACCTTTAGATGTTGGGTGTTAGGTATTGCTTCTATAGGTCCCACTCTGACACTTGAAAAGCTTCTTACTCTTGCAATCCTTTTAATGGTTTTGATGGGAAAATAAGATGTCAAGTTTAGGCTCATGCTTTATTGGATACATAACCCATGTGTCCTTAGTTATGGTAGGTTTCTTCCATATGGATTCTCCTTTCTCTTTCATTACTTGGTTTGGGGATTTATACACATGCTAACTATTCTTTCATCTGTGAGGTGATATTTTTACACACATCATAATATCACTTGACTAGTCTCTAAAAAACTATAAGGTCTACATGTAATTCCCTAGGGTTGTAGTGTAGCTATATTTCACCACACATCATAATCTCACTCACCCACTTACCCAAGGTTATGGTGTAGCGGTATTTCACCAAATGGAATTATCTCACTCACCTATTTGACCAAATTTTTGACATCATCACTAAGACTAAATGAATTACCTTAGGGATATAGAGTAGCATGATTTCACCATGTGGTGTCATCTCACTCACTCAATTAAATATAGGTTCCATGATTTGTACAAACATCTTTTTGATAGAGGAGTAACAAGATTTCACCATGTGTCACAATATCAATCACCTGCTTTCCTAGAGCCTGTGATAAAAACTTGCTGTGAGCATACATTCTAAAACACTACTTCCAAATAAAATCTTTGAAATGGAAAGTTTGGGATGCATATAACTTTTGAACAAATTTTGTGAGGTGTAAAATATCTAAAGAAAAAGTTTTAACAAGAGATACAAACAAACATTTTGAAGATGCACAAGTTATGGACAAAAAGTATGAAGACCTAATTCGATGAATAAAAGTTACAAATAAAATATCAGAAGATAAAACTATTTGAATAAAATTTTCAATTTTTTTGATGAATACTTTTTACAAAGACAAATAGATGTGAAGGATCAAAAATGCTGAAAGTGACTTTGTGAACAAAATTTCTAAAGATCACAAGTGCATGGAAAACACAACTACCAAAAATAAAAATACACAAAGTCTAAAACTTTGTAATCACTATGAATACTCTAAAACTCTTATATGTGTAAAAATCCCAATGAATATTGATAGGTTAGTCTGAATAAGTCACATAGTGTAAACTTGAATAACAAAAAAATTGTCAAATGTGTTTATATTAGTTAGCAGTCATTCATATGAAAAATTTTAAACCTTGAAACTATTGGATACACATATAAATTTTAATATAAACCCCTTTAAAAAAAACTAGACCCTTTCTAACTTCTAATGGGTCCTTACTCAAGAAAATAAAAAAAGTGGGGGTGTGTTGAATACAATAGTGTGCTTGATTATTTGTTGAGATTTTGCTTGTTACTTCTGATCCATATCATGTATGTTAGTGATTATTATGATGATGTAATATGAGATTAAATGATACATATATGTAGATGTGATACCACTATATACTTCTTTGATACATGATTGTTACAGATATAGAATGGTTATCTTATCCTTTTGATATAAGGTGACTATCATGTTACATTCCCCTCATCTCAAAAGAGGGAAATATTAGTGGGGGCATGTTATAGAGATATGATTCCACATATACAAACAATTGATATAATTAACAAAATTTGATACAATTTACATGATTCATGTATACACTTGGTTAAGAATCTTATGCACATGGCACTAATTTTCATAGATTTGAGACAAAGTTTTTGAATTTTTTGACATTATACACATTTTAAAGAGTAGAGGCTAAATTTTGAGATATACTTGAAATTAAGACACATTACATGTGCATATGGTATGAAAATTTACCATATCATAGATACATATTTAGATTATATACAAATTTATGCACTAACCTTACCAAGATGAATCGATTGATATTTATATGTCTAGAGTATTTGGCTCCCCTGAGTAGTGTGATATAGATTCAATGAACTTGATAGCCTTTGCACTACTTATATTTTTATGTTGATATGGTTACACCATTTTACCTGGGTGAGATTAGTTAAATTGGCCAAATTTTGTATACACTTGAGTTATGAAATTGAGAATCAATGATCTTGATGGCTTTGGCATAACTCACCTTTGTACTAGATTGGGGGCATAATCACCCTAAAATAATATTATTCACATCTATAAGGTTAAATTTTGAATCTCTCTAATGGTTTATCAAATAAGAATCATTACCAAAGAAAACTACCAAGGGGAAACATAGTTGCATCACCACACAAGTGTACTCCTTCCTTTCTCTCTTTTATTTGAAGTTTCTCAATTATTCAATTTCAAATTATATGAACTAATTACAATAAAACATGCTCTTGGTTTTAGGTAATACAAAAATAAAAAATTTAAATATGACTTAAGTCAAATCAAGTTGTGTTTTACACTCCACATTACACATTTATTTTACTTTCACCTAGTAATTTCATCTTGTACATTACTAGATTAAAGAGGGGAAATGTAGATGTTAAATTTATATTTTATATGATAAAATAGTATTTTACACTTGAAAAATATCTCTCATGGCTTAACCCTTCAATTCAAGGCATTTTTCACTATTGAAAGGCTTGTGTTCATCATCTCATTGTGTCTAAATGCTCATCTTATAGTCTAACTTTGATATTATGATTACCTAGATCACTTGTAACCCACAATCTACATAAAACCTAATTAATATTATGGTAATTTCATATCATCAAAAACTTTTTATCCTCTTAGACACTACCATACATACTTATGCATTAACATCAATGCTAATGTCCCAGGTCTAATGTTAGTGTCTGAACCATATGAACAATCAAATTTTCAAATATTTCAACATGTATGGGTGAACCTATAATATTATTTTAACCCTCTTGTGAGATAATTTCAAAAGGTATGGTATAAATATAAGTTAAAGACCATTAATTATCACCAAGTAAAAATAAAGCATACATGTATCTTATACCAAGAAAAAAACATATCTCAAACTTAAAAAACTACCATATTCTTCCCTACTTCCAAATTAGTCATATAAAATATACTTATAGGTATAAATCATACAAAAATAAATCAATTATACTAAAAACATTTATCAATGGCATTGAAAAATGCCACAATTAATAAAAGTAAGAAAAATAATACATATCAAGGTACAAACCATAAATGAGATGAGTTTTAAAGTGGGAAACCAAATGTATTAGAGAAAAAATCATGCAATCTATAAGAATTATTGTCACCAAAATCTCCATAATTATAACTTTGAGAATCAAGAACAATTTGAGAAGAAGAGAGATAGCTTAAAGTTTATAATGAGAAAATAAGGAGAGGAAGCCTCTTTTAATAGAGTAAGAAGAAGAGAATGGGAGTCATAAGGAATCCCATGATTACCTTACAAACCTCCTTTGTGTGTGTCAAGTGGCCTATTCCCTTAGAGAGTGGAGGAAAGTGTGTTCCAAATGGGGGAATGGGTTACTTGTGAAATTAACCCCCAAATCCTAAAAGGGAATAAAGAGGTGAATGACACCTCATGGAATCTAGAATTTTGTGAATTTATAATTCACATAAATAAAAATTCCACACACATAAAAGAAACTTAGGATAAATAAATTATCCCAAATAAAGGGTAATAGTAACACTCTCCATTAAACTTTAGCTAGGGGTTTACAAACAAACTAGAAGGGAGGAAACATTACTAACTCTTCCCCTTGATGAGAAATTTCTTCAATCCTAACATATTACAAAGGAATACCAATTTTTTTATATAATGGTTTAGTGAAGATATTATCCATTTGTTCTTGATTAGGACAAAAAGAGAATAATTTCATTATCTTCAAGAAGTTCACACTGAAAGTGATGTTGAATATCAATGTGCTTAGACCTTGCATGAAAAATTAGATTGTTTACTAAGGCAATAACACTTTCATTATCACCAAAAATTAGAGTAGCTAAATATTGAGGGTGGTCAAAATCTTCAAGAAGTTTTCTAAGATAAATAGTTTCCTTGGAAACATGATTGAAAGTTTTATACTTAGTGTCCATGGAAGATAAAGATACAGTAGGCTACTTTTTACTATTCCATGAAATTGTTCTAGAACCCAAAGAGAAATAATATCCATTTATGGATATATGATTATTAGGTTCACCATCATAATTAGAATCAAAATAACCTACCAAAGATAAATTACTATTCAATGTATAATTTATGCCAAAAGTTAGAGTACCTTTAATATAATAGAGAATTATTTTAGCAACTTTAAAATGAGTAGTTTGAGATATAGACATAAAATGAGAAACTAATCCAATAGAAAAAGCAATGTTGGGATGAGTATGATAATTCAAAATGATAACTAATTAGTTATAGAGATTTGGATCAACATTTGTGCATATTTAGATTGAGAAATAAAAATTCTATATTTTTTTTACCAAACTTGAATCTCTAAAAGGTAAATCAAGAAACCCAAATTAGTTATTTTAAAGGTATTCTTTAAAGCATTTTTAGTGAAAGAGACCATTGAACTATTACTACCAGTTATGATTAAATCATCAACACACAAAATAATGATAACTATACCATTTGGAGTGTTTTTGAAAAAAAGGATTAGGATCATTAGAATTAGGAGTAAAGCCTTGAGCTATGAAAAATTAATATATTTTAGAGTACCATTATATGGGAGATTGTTTCAAACCATAAATGGATTTTTTAACTTACAAACAAGATTTTCATTACCTTTTTTAATAAAACCAGGATGTTAAGACATGTAAATTTATTAATGGAAATAACCATTTAAGAAAGCACTCTTAATTCCCATTTAATAAATAGACCAATGAATGTGAGAAATTAAAACTAAAACATCTTTAATTATGGGCATCTTAGCTATAGGTGCAAAAGTTTCGTTATAAAAACTTCTTTTAATTTGAGAAAAACCTCTAGAAATTAGTCTACCTTTACATTTTTTAACTTGATTACTATAATTGAATTGAATTTTAAATAACCATTTATAACTTATTAGATGATATCCTTTAGGGAGAGGGACTAAGTCTCAAGTGTTATTAGACATCAATGAGTTGTATTCATCATGAATAGCTTTTTCCCAATGAGGGTGACTTTGAGCTTGTTTTAGTGTTTGAGGATCATTATTGTTCATAAGTTTAGACATCAAAGCATAATTACAAAATTGTTGCCTACTATGAATATCATTAATATATACATCAATCTAAAATTTTCTAGAATAATCTTGACACACTTAGGCATATATTTGGGTGGAGCAATACTAGAATAAGGAGAAGGAATTGTAGGGACAAAAACATCATTAGGCATATCACTTATTCAAAAGGAAAAGAAGTAAAAATTATATCAAGATAATTTGAATTCAAAGCACAATCAAGTATACTATTTTCAACAATTCTAACATCCCTTTTAATTTTGATTTTATTAGTTTGAGGATCATAAAACCTATAAGCTTTAGAGGATTCATCATAACCAACAAAGATAAAGGTGTTTGATTTATAATCTAACTTATTTCATTTTTCTTTAGGAATATGAACAAATACATCACAAACAAAAACATGTAAATGTTTTAAATTAGGTTTTCTACCTCTCCAAATTTCTCTAGGGGTAATATTTAAAAAATATTTAGTAGGAATTATATTAATGAGATAGATAAAACAATACACACCTTTAACCCAAAATTTATAATGCATATTTTTAGCATGTAACATACACCTAACCATTTTAGTGATAGTCTTATTTTTATGTTCAACAACACCATTTTTAAAAAAAATAGAGGGGTAAATTTTTTATTAATCAACAAATAACAATACAAATCACCAACAGCCAACAAGAAAAACATCAAGAAAAAACCAACTACTCAGGTTTCTCTTGAAAACCCCAAATAATATCTCATGTCCTTCAAAATTGATTCTTTTAAAAGCCTATAATACTCTATGGACAAGTTTCCTCAGTCCTCAACATTCCACATCCCCATTTTCTTAGAATCCAACTTCACTAAACAATCAACTACCCGATTCCACTCTTTAGGTATATGGCAAAAAGTAATAGAGTCTAAATAATTATAAAGCCTCCCAATATGATTAACCACCATGGATAATTACTAGTTTATTCCCTCCAACTATTGCTTATCTAATATATTGATCAATACATATGAATTAGATTCACAAATAATCTTTTTCCAATGGGCATAAATTATCTCCAGAGCATAAAGGATAGCAAGAGCTTCCATGAAATTATTAGTATGTTGGCCTTTATATAAAGAAAATGAAAATTGGATAACCCCTGAATTATCTCTACCAACTCCACCTATTCCATCATTCCCATGATTACATCTAGAAGAACTATCAATATTTATCTTCAATACATCATGAGGAGGAGGCATCCAATTCCCATCCCATTGGATATTGCTCTTAGATTGTGATCCCTCCTTGGACAAGGTAGCCATCTTGTCATAACCAACCAACCCTAACCTATAGAAGATAACCATATCACATGAATCTATTAATGTAGACAAATCACATTTTGTAGATAATGTAACCTACAATGCACTAATAATTATCATCCATAATTGATAACTTTACATTTTATTACCCTAAAAATTCCTTCTCTTTATTTTCAACTAGATTTTTTAGAGAATAAAATTTGAACCTATGTTCCAATCAACTTGAAAAAAAAATCCTGGTTGGGGGGATCCTTAGCATGCCTCAAAACTCAACCAAGGAGGATGCATAGATATAAGCCACATTCCAAACCCCCTACTAGCTATTCTATAGTTACCTTGATAAGGGACACATGAAGAAAATGTGGGAAGCACATTCTTCACTGTTATTACATAAAACACACATATAAGGACCATGAAATCCATTCTTTCTCAAAATCTTCCAAAGTGAGGCACCTATTTTTCACAACTAGACACATAAAAAATTGCATTTAGGCCAATAAAACTTACCCCACACCTATTTCCACCAAAAAACCTCAGATCTCCCATAAATCTACCTATCTAGCACCTAGTAACCTGAGGCAACTGAGAATTTTCCTTTTGGGTTAGGGCCCCAAGTGAGAATATCTCTTCCCTATAAGGAGTTACATATCATACCATTTAATATATTATGAAGCTCTTGGTAGTCCTCCTTAGAGCCTCTAAGAGGCCACTCAAGACGTTCCTTCCATCTAAACACTTCTACTTGACCCACTATTTGAGAAGTTTTGTAATCTTCCACCCTACTCTAACCTACCTCAAGGAAAATGTTACATCAATAATACAAGTATAGGTAAATTGAAATGATAGGAGGCACCCCATCCAAATAATCACACTATAATTAAAAATTAGAACTTCTATTACAAATCCAAAAAATCCCTTTCTTGATCAAATTGGTGCTTCTTTTGAGGGTGCTATAAATCAAAGAACCTTTTCCCACCAGGGTTCATCAAGGAACATCCTTACTATCCACTCCTCCCAAATAATTTGTGGTAAGGATTCTATCCCAACCATGGTCTTGAATATTGCACCATCTCTAATAGGGCTTAGCCACCAAGACCTAACCCATAAGACTTGTTTAATGAATCCCAAGACCCCCTTCTTATTTCAACCTACAAATAGAATCCCACTTAACCATACTCCATTTATTTGAGCTCAAATTATTGACCCATAAAAATTATCAAGAGAGGGAATCAAAATCAAGAATGAATCTTGAAGTATCCATTTGCACAAAACACCTATAAATAGGGAGAGCTTGTATAATTTATTTTAGGAGGGTTAATCTCCCAGTAGAGGAAATCTACCTGCAAGTCCAATGAGAAAATTTTATATGTAAATTATCTAGGACATCCTGCCAAAACTTGCTAGGCAAGGCACCCAAAGTAATAGGAATACCTAAATACATAAAATAAAGAGTACCAATCTAGAATCTAAGAATCTATGAAATTTTGGTATGTATAGGCTTAGGTGTATTAAAGAAAAAAAATGAAAGACTTTTCCTTATTAATCCTTTGCCCAGAGGCTGCCAAGTAAATATCTAAAGACCTTATTAAATTAACCACCTCATTAACTCTAGCTAGTCCCATCAAAGAGTTATCATCCATAATCTATAAGTGTGAATGAGGATGAAATCTATTACCCTAGTTCCACCCTTGAATCAACCTTTGCCTCACACAAGACTTAATAAATCTCCCCAAGCCTTTTATCACTAAAATAAATAAATAAGGTGAAAGTGGATACCCCTATCAAAGCCCACATGAGGCTCTAAATAGCTTATAAGGATTGATATTAATGAGGATAGAAAAAGAGGGGGAGGATACATGACTCATGACCCACTTGATCCACTCACTGTCAAACCCAAACACCACCAAAACCTTCTATAAAAAAGTCCATTTAACATGGTCATATGGTTTGGCCACGTTAATATTAATAAACATAACCTTTTATTCAGAGCTAACCATGGAGTGAATAGCCTATGTAGTAACAAAAAACCCATCCAAGATTTGTCTCTCAGTAACAAAACCCTCTTTCTCTTTTGAAATTAACTAACTAAGCTATGGCTTAAGCCTTTCAAAAATTAACTTAGTAATAATTTTGTAAATAATATTGCAAAGGGATATAGGTCTAAAGAGGTCCAAAGAATATGATCCTTCTCTTTTTGAATAAGATCCAGGAACATAGTATTCATGGCCTTTAACATCTGATTATTATTTTATGATTCTAAGACCACCTCTAGAAGGTCCTATTTGAGTATTACCCAAAATTCTTGATAAAATTCTATAGGGAATCCATTGAGACCATGAGCTTTCCCTTTCCTCATCTGAAACACAATCCCCTCTAATTCTTCCAAAGTGATAAGTTTTTTCAACATTGCATTCATATCATCAGAAACCAATGAGGGCCTGCACTAAAAATAAGGTCCTCCTCCTCCCTTGATATAGGGGTATCATCGGTATGCAATGTGGAGTAGTAATGAGTGATCTACCTTGAAATCATCTAAAGAGAGGAGAGTTTATTCCTTTAAAGGACCTGAGGGAGGTAATAATATTTCCTTGCCTTCCATCCTTAATAGAGTTATGGAAAAAGGTATTATTTCTATTTCCTTTCTATATCCAATCAATAAGTGACTTTTGCTTCTAGAATATATCCTCACATAGCTCCCATTCCTCCAAGTCTTTCATAGCTACCACTTCTAATCTAGAATTTTCCCTTATTATATCATGATCCTAGATATGATGAGTAATGTCATCTAGGCAAGATTGGGTAGCCTCTTTAACCATAAACACATTACCAAAACACTACATATTCCATATTTTAACATGTATTTAACATATTGAATTCTCTTGGAAAAGGTGTACATATTTGTACCATACATAGGCTTCCCTTTGTAACACCAATATGATATTAACTCCTATAGTGAAGATTCATGAAGCCACATAAGTTGGAACCTAAAAGAAGGATTATTAGAAGTTTTGAAAAAGATAGATGAAAGTTTGATTGGCCAATGATTTGAACCTTTCCAATCAAAAATTTTAGAGCTGGTGGTCCATCCATCACTCAACCAAAAATTGGACATAAGGAACCTGTCTAGCCTCTTAGAGATAGAATTATCACCCCACCTCCTATTATTCCAAGTAAATAATCCATCAAAGGGATTTATGTCCACTAGGTTTAAGATATTAATATTATTCCTTAGGAGCCTTGAATAATCCTCCAACCTACCAACACTGTCTCTCTTCTCCTCTAAATAGGAAATAGAATTAAAGTCCCCTACAATGATCTAAGGAAGATAAGGAACAAGAGAACTCACTAACCTGATATGAGACTAGAGTAAATATTTAACTAAAAAATTAGTCAGAGTATAGACATTGGTAGGAAGATTAACTTCACCTAATTTTAAGATTGAGGGAACCATGGATAGTGAAGATCTACTAGAAATCCACCACATTGGAACTAATTTATGAGGGTCCTAGAGATAAGCTACCCCTCATGAGCTACCATGAGGCCCAATGCATTGACACTATACTTTCACCCAAATATTGGAAGCCAAACTTAACATACCTTCCACATACATCTTAATCTCCTAGATGAAGACAATATTTGAAGAGTAAACCCAGATCAAATCACAAATAGCTTTTTGTCTAGGGATGATATTTATAACCCTTAAATTCCATGAGAGCATTATAATTTTTGAGATAAATAAAAATGAGTATAAGTGGTTTTCACTGAGCTAACCTCAACCAACATCTTTCTAGCTAATCTCACTTTCTCCTAGTATTTTATCCTACCCACCTTGGGAGGCTTCTCAGGGGCACCTTGTTTGATATTTTTTTGTTGAATCCCTAGTGACTTCATGGTTCCCTTACTCTTATCCTCAAACTAAACCACATTATCTATGGAATCCATTTAAATAGACAAAATTGAGCAATATTTCATTTATTTTCACCCACTAATCTCCATCTCTCTAGAGGTCACCAAGGGCACATATATATCAAATCGAGCTCCTAAACCTCCATCATGTACACCAAATAAATTGATACCATTCTTTTCCATAGCTATTTGTTCTATCCTCAAAATATCTTACCCAAAAGAATCCCAAATACGGACCTCTTTAAATAAATCCAAATCTTTTAGCACATCAAGTCTATTAAACACCTCATTCATCTACCTATCCTTTAGAGTTCTCTTCTACCCTCTTCCCCTACTCTGATCCTTGATTAGGATAATCCCTCTTTATCTTCCATCATAAGTGATACCTATTTATCCTTTTTAGGGTGAGGATGAGGTAACCCATTACTTTAAGGACCCATATGTTTATATTTAGGACACATCCATTACAGATGGATATATTCATGATAAAGCTGACAATGGAATGGAAGAGTTTCATAGTTAATTGGTTATATTTAAGAAGAAGATCCTAGTTGAATTTACATAAAATATAGTAAGGGTATACTTAAATAGATTTCAATGCAAACATAATCACAATTAATTATCCTTTTGTCCATCATTTTTTGTGATGGACCAACTAGTTTTCCCAACAACAATGCAATCAAGTGGAAAATGTCATTTCTTTAAAATTATAATGGGAACCTCAGAAGTCTCACCCAAATAAGAACCCTTTAAGGAAGCTCTTCCATAAGGTTGAACCCTAAATTCCATGGCTTAATAAATAATCCAACCTAGTTATATAAATAAGGTCCACCTTCAAATTCCTTATTTCTATATGATATGCATGAAAAAACTACCAAAAAATAGCCATTGGCTGCTAACGTCACTTCCATTTCACCCTCTAGGTTTTAGGTGCACTGAACCCATGATTCTAAAAAGGGGATAGATACCCTGATCCCCATAAAATTAAAAATCAAAGCATGATTGGTTAAATAATTGACATTTTCCTCCATCGAGACAAGTTGAATCATAAGCATAGGCTTATGTTCACTCCTTGCTAGACATCCATTCACCTTCACAAGCCTAAAGCTTCTAAACTGCAAAGAGATTTCTCCATCCAAAAAATTATTCAACCCATTATTATAATGTTATTGTAAGAGAGGAGAAGAAACTCCCCCAACCACTGCATCTCTGAAGGCTGATTTCCTATCAAACATCGAACCCTCAGGTAGCACAGATCAAGAGATCATGAAATATCTTTTGACAACAACATTTTTCTTAGGTGTGTAAGAAATACATTTTTCATGTTTAATACCATGTTTTTAAAAATATGCAAGAAAAACATTATTAACATATTTAGTTCCATTATCAATCCATAATATACGTAAAGAATAATTAAATTTATTTTGAACAAAGGCATGAAATTTGATGAAAGTGTCTAAAACTTGATCTTTAGTTTTCAAGAAGTAAATCCAAACCTGTCTAGTGCAATCATCAATCAAATTTAAATCATAATTTTCACCATTAATAGAAGGAGTTTTCATAGGGCCTAAAATATCACTATAAACTAAATAAAGATTTTCATTAGCATGCCAAGATTTATTCTTAGGAAAATATTCTCTATGAAATTAGCTCACCATACAACCACTACATATAGAATCAGTGGGAGGAATTTTAGGCTAACCTTACACCATATTGAGTTTATGCATAAGTTCAATACTTTGGTAATTAATGTGTCCTAATATTTGATGCTACAATTTAGCATCAATAGAAGTAAACAAAGCATGAGTAGCGGAGGAAGAAGAGAATCTAGTAAACTTGAACGAAGTTATCATCGTCTAAAAAAGCAATACCATCTACTTGAAATATTAATTGGTAGATTTAACATAACAAGAGTCATTAGAGAATTATACTTTATAGTCTTGTTTGCATAATTAAGGAACATAAAAAAATTCAATTTTAAATTAAGAAAAAATAAGACATCATGTAATTCATCGTTAGGGATTTTAACATTTCCTATGGATTCAACATTTCAAGAAGCATGATTTACAAGACTTAAATAATTTTTAGAAAGATCTGGTTTCAAAAAAGTAAAAAAATTGGCATTACATGTCATATGTTGAGTAGAACTAGAATCAACAATCTATTTAATAGGAGAAGCACATAAAACTTAAGTACAAATAGCTCTAATATTAGACTTCTATTTGTTTTGAGTCTTAGTATTACTAGTGCTAGCATTGTGTTTGACTTTAAGCTTTCCATTTTTAATATCACATTTTTTTTAAACAATGATCTTCATCATATGTATTTTTGTCACAATAATTACATTCTAACTTTTTCTTAGGTTTTGAGTGATATTTTTGATATTTTTTTTCCATGTGTATTATTGGACTTAATATGCCCTTTGTCATTCTTGTGTTGGTGTTTAGAAACAAAAGCATGTTCATAAGTCTTAACACTACCAAATTAAATTATTTTTTTTCTTCTTAACAAAACATATTATAAAATAAATCAAATGTCAAAAAAGAAGATAAAGTAGAAAAAGTTAGTTATGAGTGAACATTTGTAATAAACTATTGAAAAGGTATAGGAAAATATTTTTTCGTGATAATACAAATTAAGTTTAAATCTAAAATTTTAACTCTTAAACCAATGAGTTGAGAATGAAAAGAGTGAAATTTGGTCAAGAAATAATTCATAGTTTTGAAGTCATTATACTTTAAATCAAATAGTTGATCTTGAATTTGAATATTCCTAGTTTCATTCAAAACATCATAAATAAATTAAAGTCTAGACCAAGATTTGGATGCAAGAGTACAACCATCATTGTGTACATGAAATTTAGGGATCATGGCCATACCAATCAAATCTAAGACATCTTAATTTTTTTTCTTGACATTTTTCTTGAATTTCAAAGGGGGTCTTTTCATTAGGTTGGGGTCCTTGTCATCTACTACATGCACTCAATGTTTAAAAGTGAAGATGTATTGCATATATGATTTCCATAACTGGTAATTGATGGAAATGAGTACAAATTTAGGTAAAAATTGAGTCATTATGCATCGAAAGGTCACCCAAGTCCAAAAACTAAATAGGTAAAAAAAATCACTAAGAACTTAGAATGTGTGGAGGGAAAAGAAGGCCAAAAAAATGAGTTATTATTGAAGTGAAAAAAACGTGACAAGAAAGAAACGTGAATTTTGAGGGGTTGAGAATTACCAAAAAAACATTAATTGAGATGGTTAAAAAACTAAAAATTATTTTGCTTTATATACCATAATTGCTGCAAGATAAACAATAATAAAACTAGTTTTTGAACAATTAGAGAGTTTTGATGCCAAAAAAAAATTAATCAATTTAAAACAAATTAAAAACATCTAAGTTTGAAATGTAATTCCACACTAAACCTCCAAAATTAATGTTGAGGGATAAAAAAGGGTGAAAGAACTTTATAAAAAAATTACCAAAAAACACTTATGCCAAAAAAACACTTGTTTTCCTTTTTTATTATACAATAGTGAAGTGATTTTGAATGGAATATTCAAATCATATTTATATCCATATAAAAATTCTTTCATTAAAAAAATAGGTAAAACATTGAATAAATAAATAAAAGGTGAGAATTATTAAGTGTGTAATCTCAATATTTAATTCTTTAAAGAAACCATGCCGCAGGACATGGAGGGGTGATCACTTTCATTTCTCCAAGGTCGCAGCCATACTTAGTGCAATCTAGCATGGACCCCACCAACTAGTTAGTATGGGATATTTTTAGCATTGAAAGCCATTCTTTTGGCTTTATTAATATTTATGCCTCAAATGATGCTTTGGAGCATACCCATTTATGGTGATGGATAGAAGATGATCTCCTTGATGCCCATTGGGTATTATGTGGTAACTTTAATATGGAGGCATATCTTAAGGATAAGTTTGGCCACTTGCCTATGAGGTGGGCATCTAGTGAAAGGGAGGCATGGTTTTACATGTGCACTAAATGGGGCCTTTATGACCCCAATTTAACCCACTAGCTTGCAAATGGAGTTTGGTACACTTGGAGTAATTTTAGTGAAGGCCCCACTTGAATTATAAATAATCTAGATAGGGAAATGATGTCCACCTAGCCATACTTCTCTTTTGATAATAGTTTTTTCCTCTAGTGTAGGCAATGATAGACTTTGGGCTTTCTAGTCACTCCCTGATTTAGTTTTAAGTGACATAGTAATTCATGAAACCCAAAGTTCATAAAATGCAATTCTTCCTTAACACCTCCTCACTCAAGCATGGGCCCACAGTGGCACACATTAGGGAAGTTTGGAATTTAGATCCATGCCCCTACCAAGAATTTGGTTGGATTCTTTGGTGGGATGATGCCATCAAAAGAACCTATCACTTTATGTGGATATATGACCGCTAACTTGACAAAATTTGGAGACACTCTTACTATGCTACTTCCTCCAAGCTAATCCATGCAAATTTATCCCTAAAAAAATCTCTTAATGATATCTTGAAAGTGAGAGTTGCATCCTTATGTTACCACATTTAGATTATAGACAACTACAATGCTTGGGGAGCCAAAATCAAATCCAAGATTCATTAGCTTAAGATAGCGGATAAAGATTCTAAGGAGTTATTCCAAATGTTGTAAGCCAAAAACTTGAAACAAAAAATACAAGTCATTTCTGAGGCTAGCAATAGACTCACAAAGACTCCACTATAGTGCAAGCTTTTATCCACCACTATCAACAAGTGTTCAAAGCTCAAGAATTTTTGACTGAGTGTGAATCCACCCTTCAATAATTCCTTTTAGTAGTGCCTTGCAAACTCAATTCTTCCCAGTGGGTGGTTTTTGATAGGCCCCTCTCTATTGATGACTTGCATGAAGATGTGTCTCACATGGATAATGACAAATCCCTTGGCATTGATGGATTCCCTTGTGAATTCTATAAAATGATTTAGGACCGTATGGGTAGTGACTTGCTTAAGGTTTATCAAAAATTATTTCACAAGCATTCTTTAGGTACCAATATAAATAAAGGAAATATCAAATACATATCTAACTAGGGATATCCTATGTTGATCTACAACTGACATCCCATCACCCTCCTAAATGTTTCTTATAAGATCATTGCCAAGGATTTGGTAATCTGATTATGTAATATGCTACCTCTCATTGTACATCTAAAACAAATGGGTTTCATCAGAAGCCATTATATTTTGGATAACATCATTGCTATCTGTGAAGGAATGGATTGGGTAAGATGGTCTAAATAATATGATATGTTCATCAAAATTTATTTTGAAAAATCTTATAATCGCATTGAATGACCATTTATTCTAGCCATGCTTTAAGCTCATATTCATCCAAACCATTAAGATACTTTTATCAAATGCCTTAGATATTTTCTCCATTAATGGAGTCACCTCTAAGTAATTTGTCTTGTTCTATTCTATTCATCAAAGGTGCCCCTTGGCTCCCTTCCTATATGTGCTTATAGTTGAGGGTTTGAAATATATTCTTAGTAATTCCTAAGCTATGGGCTTTATTAAGGGAATTTATCTCCCTCCTAATGATGAAAACCCACACAAAGATATGCAACTACTTAATGACCACTTTGAATATGACTCCTTCCTTACTCTCATTGAGGATGAAACCAACGTGAAAAATGCCTTGCAGTGTCTCAACACCTTCTACCTGGCCTATGGCTCTAGCATCCAATGGTAGAAAACTCATTGTTATAGACATTCTTACCTCCCTCTACCATCATGGGCTACTAAATTTTGTTGGAAGTGGATCCAACATGATGAAATACTTAAATTTCTTGGAATCCCTTTTATTTTTGATGCCTCACCACCTTTGTTGTGGAAATATGTTGTTGACAGAGTTGTTAAGAAGTTAGAATTTTGGGTGACCAAGTCTCTTTCAATGGTATGAAAATTTTAAGTCTACTAAAAAATTCTTGCATCCACCCATGTGTATTACTTGTCATGTTGGGTGCCTTCCAAAAAATCTTACTAAAAGTTAGATAAGTTGCTTAGAGTTTTCCTTTGGTCCAATTCCTCATATGGTAAAGGATTTCATAGGGTGGTCTAGGAATATTATTTCTTCTATGTAATTATGGAGGGATGGGTCTCTTTGAGATAACCTGGCAAGGAACTACCTTATGTTTCCAAATGGATTGTGTGGGCCATTAAGGGCCAAAAATCTTAAAAGGTGTTATTTAGACACTATTTATTATCAGTATTTCTTAAGGGAAAGAAGGCATAGAAAAGGCTTGGCTTCCCTAATTTACTCTTCATTCAATCTCCTATCTAGATCATAGGGTCCTTTATGGAAAAAATCATATGGAAGGCTTGGGAAAAGATTAAACCATGGATTCTCTAGAATGGCTCCAATTTCTAGACTGGGCTCTTTGCTAACTCCCAATCTCTCTGGTGGTCACCAATTTTCTCTCAAAATGAGATGCCCTTGGTAGAGGTCCCTTGGTTCAATGATCTCAATATTTACTATAGAGGAATTCATACCATCTAGGATATATTTTATAGGTGCTCTTACTCTTGGCTATCATGGGAGGAGGCAAAAACTAAATTCTAGCCAGCCAATGTGGACTAGGAGTCCTATCAAGATATCTTTAATGCCATCCTAGATTCCATGCTCCATAAAATATTGGTCCACTCCACTTGGCCATGGTGGAAGGATTAGAAATGGTATGTATATACCCATTTTTATAACTACACCCCACAACTTGGTTATATATGGTTTACCCCCCATTTACCCATGGTTAATAGGCTTAACACTCATTAGGGGATGAAATCATCTATTAAAACATGGATATTTTACTTCAAAACTATTTGGGGGGCTTGTATTGATCCCAAGATTTCTCATTTTACTTGGTGTGTATTGTACCAAGACTTGCCTATTGGAAGAAGACTCATCTAACTTGGAGTCCACCTACCTACTTGCCCCTTCTATAGCTACCTTGAGATGATTCCTCATATCTTTTGGTTCTATTACAAATATCAAAAGGTCTTGAATTGGATCCATGATCTTTTCAGGCCTTTCCAACCCAAATCATTCCTTTGGTAGCATATCCTCCTTGGAAATAAACCCATGATGCCCTTCAAGTATACACAAGTCTAGCATACTTTCAGAGTGGAGATTTTCTTATGGATTTAGAAAGAAAGAAATAATTATATATTTAATCATTATTTTTTTGATTGTAATGTTTTTAATTTGCACAAATATTTTATCATCTCCAATTTTATTTTATAGATTCAAGTCCAAGCCAATAAAGTGTCTATGGAGCTTAGGCATCTTCAAGATCTCCTTTCCCATTTGGGAGATGCTCCTTATGCTATGGCTCAAGTTTTTACTTCTCTACCTAGGGATTCCAAATTTAATGATAGAGTGACTTGACCACTTTGTGGCGGGCATCATCATAACCATTCTAGGTGCCACTCTCATAGCGACACCCTGTACTAACACATTTCCCCTCTTAGGCAATAGTGAGGATGGTAGCCACCACCTCCTTCCCCTACTAGGTAAGATGGCTAGGATGCTTCTCCTCCTCTATGCCTAAATGCTTAAGGGTACCACTTGGTATCCAAATGGATGTGCTAGATAATTTCCCTAGGCTTTCTTTATCCATTTTGCCCACTCAGACACAAATAAAAGATGATGACACAAACACTACCCAAGTTGCTGGTTGGGAGCCTATTCTAGATGGTAATGACTTACCAAACTTGGGATAAGGTCCTAATGATATGGATCCTCCACCTTTTGGCCTTGATATTTCTACATAAAAGTTATCTTTTTAATGACTTTATGACTTGTTTCTAGGCTTTACCTGGATTATGATACTTGTGATTTTACTCTTAGGCTCTGCCTAGTTTGATGTGGCATGCTTTCATACCACCTTTATTTTTTTGTGAATTATTTATATATTTATATTTAGTTAATATATAGATATATTTCATCAAAAAAAAATTAATTCTTTTATTTTAAGTGTTATGCATGAAAGCACAATGAATAAGGCCTAATAAATCAAACTCTTTTTAATTTTGAAAAAAAGCAAAAAAAATCCTTTTTTTGGTGGGCAAAGATAAGGAATGTTCACATAAATTTGACTAAACATAATAGCTTAGAAAAATAAGATGACTTACGAAAAAATATGAGAATAATAAATAAAATTAATTTGAATGAATTTGAACAAATAGAGCACTTAAAAAAAGGTGAAGTGAGTTACAATAAAATAAATGTAGACAATGAATTTAAGTGAAAAAAGACAACATCAAGTACCAAAGCCAATGTTGTAATTCCAAATGAGACCAAGAGAGTCATAATGCACATAAGGTAGATGGAAAAAACTTTCAACACCAATGGAAATGAAAAAATGTTGAGTAGATCTTAAAAAAAGAAGAATAAAAAAATATATTATTTTGGTGTTACCGAGCATAACAAAGACCAAAAGTGCCAAACTGGTATCAAAATGCATCAGGGGCAATGTAAGAGTAGTGAGACAAATAAAAAACTATAGAAAATGATGGATAACCCAAAATACAAAAGAATGAAAGTGTGTGGAATGAACCGAGCCAAGAAGATGCAATCAAAGTGTAAAAGTGTGTAAATAAATATTAGGCACAATGAAATAAAAGAGTAACCAGTTGGAAAAAAATTTAAATGCATGGGCATGTACATAACAAAAAATAGAATGAGATAAAAAACCATAGTGAATAAAATAAGATTACACAAAAAGCTTGTAAAGAACCAGAGGATAGAATAAAATACGGTATTATTAATAAGCTTAAGGAAATCACACTAACATAATAGAGAGATTAGCTTCTTGAATATAGTGAGCTATAAAAAGCAGAAAGCTCAATTAACCATAATTTTGAAAAAACTAATATTTTTTTGTTTTTAAGATTAAAAAACTATGTTTATGGAATGAGAATACCTAATTTCAAAAAAGGTAGGAAAAACTACTTGAGAAAAACCAAGAGGAGAGGGAGAAAATGCTCCTTATGAGCAACCTGCAACTATGGATTAGCTAATAAAACATAAAAAAAATTAAGAAGAGACATATTTAACAAGAATTCAAGGGTGGAATCCTTGCAAAAACAATTCTATAATTTCTCCCAAAACTTGCACACTCTAGAAACAATGTCAATAAGATGAACCTAGCTCTGGTACCATTAAATACTTATATTAAAAATATTTATCAATGACAGTGAAAAATGCAAAAATTAATGAAAGAAATAAACTATAATACCTCTCAAGGTGCAAATCATAAATGAGATGAGTTTTAAAGTGGGAAAATGAATGTATCAAAGAAAATCCCATGTGATCTATAAAAAGGTTTATCACCAAAATATCCATAATTATAATTTTGAGAAGCAAGATCAATTTGAGAAGAAGAGAAAGAACCTCAAGTTTCTATTGAGAAATGAGGAGAGGAAGGATATTTTAATAGAGTAAGAAGAAGAAAATGTGATTTATAAAGAGTTTGATGATTACCTTACAAGCCTCCTTTGTGTGTTCTAAATGGCCTATTCCCTTAGAAAGTGGAGGGAAGTGTGTGCCAAGTGGGGGAAGGGGTTAATTATGAAAGTAACCCCCAAATCTTAAAGAGGAACAAAGAGGTGAATGTCACCTCATGGAATCTGGATTGATGTGAATTTATAATTCACATAAATAAAAATTCTACACACATATAAAGGAAACTTAGGATATATAAATTATCCCAAATAAAGGGTTATACTAACAAAAGAGCATCCCATGAGAAATATTTATCAAGTTATAATCTAGATCACTACATGCATTCACATATAATATATTTCAATATTTTTCACACATAATCCCACATAAGGAGGATAACTATATTGATATGAGGCACTCTTTAGATTACTTTATATGTAGGTAGCATTTACTAACAAAGGGTTATTTGAGTGTATCTTGACTTCAATTGAGGTCACTAACCCATGATTTATGAGGTGGCATGCCCTAATTGGAGGATCTAGGTAATTGAGATACACATTAATATATTCAACTTGAACATGTGATCTAAAAATAAAATCTTTAAGGTGAAAATTAACCCTAACAAACATAGGTGGAATTCATAGAAAAGGACTTATACTTCATTGTAGACATAAGTGTTGAAATTGGGGAAATCATCAATGCTAGCACCTATATTTTGAGGATAGTGTCTAGGAAACCAATGAGATAATATTTAGAATATGATGAGTCCCTATATATTATCATCATGCATTCTTATGCACCTATATCAGTCATAACTATGTGCACATTAGTGAACAAGATAAACATTATCTTGTCTTTGTGTTAAAGCATTCAAATTATTGTTTGGAATTATAATTTATATATTTAGCATATTTACATAATGTAGTACTATATCATAATATTGTGAATATAAATTATTTAAATGGAATAATTTTAAAATATATTATCCATTATTTTATTAGGTTATTCACCCTTAACTCTTTTTAAAAATGGTTAAATAAAAAAACTTACAAATATTCTTTGGGTCCTCTTGTGTGTGTTTTCCTATGATTAGATCAGGTTCATCCATGGCTACATCACCCTCTTCATGTACATTGGGCCCAATATTGGGAACATTTACATCAATGAATATACATCCATGACCTTCATATTCATCATTAATTTTAAATGTTGCATGTGGGAATAAAGGTAACACTTGAATTCCACACCATCATCCAACATAGTACCAAAAACATTGTCTACACCTAGCTCAACAAATATGGGATCCAAATATCTATCCAATGTCCTATCCCATTGTATATCAACATCCCTAAGGGAATGGATATCTTTGTATTTACGTGGATCTCTATAGGATTTCATCCACACATGATGAACCAAATATTGATCTTGAATAATCCCTAAGTAACATATAACACACTCATATTGGAACTATTTTGGTACACCATGACAACATATAAACCACCTATTGACTCTCACCAAATGGATCATCATAACATCCTCCACCCATCCATGATGGATATGACATTGTATCCAAATAATATTCTCTAAATAGAATAAATCTAGGGCCTCATGAAAAGGAAAATTGTCATGTGGGCTAGCTCTATGGCCATAACTATGAACCCACCTAGATGCGTAAAGTTTTTCATTATTCCAAGAACTAATATATATATATATATATATACCAAATATTTATATAAATATAATTAGTTCATATCCCCACACCTATAAAAATGTACCAAATACTAAACCTATAGCATTGTGCTCTATAGTAAAGTTGTATAAATCATAATACAATCATGATAAAATTTATGTACCTCAAGTTTATAGTAAACCATGCTCTTTGATATCCTAAATAACATATATATTCCCACATACCAAAGATAATCCACTAGTATCTATTGGAACGAAGACACTAATATGAATACACATAAACTTCAAAAAGTGTAGAGCAATACTAGTAACAATATGATCAATATTTAATGCTAAACCATTATATCTCTCATGGTCCCTAAAGATGCCTTAGTGGTATATTTTATTGGATCATATCTCTAAATAAATCATTTGAATGACATATACATCTTAATATTTCTGGTTTAGATTTGACAAACTAAACACCAAATAATTAACTCACATAGCAAATAATTTTCTTCTAAAATATATTTTATTGTGATATTTAATTAATGAGAGTGATTAAATTTTATAGCCTTTCCATTTATTATAAATAAGGAGATGAGGCTTATCTATATATACCACTAAACTCTCAAGCATTAGTCTCTCTACCTTTATTTTTTGACACAAACTTATCTCCTAAACTCTCTCTAGAAAATCCTAGCTATGTGAGTTAGTTTACCAACCAAATAAATCACTTATATTATTTTTTCACACACAAATATAACTATTTATGTGAGCACTAATAATTCCTAATATTCCCCCCCTTAGTGCGAACATGGTGGAAAACCATTCACATTCTCATCTGTAATATGCTCACTCTTATGGCATGCCCAACTATTTGGATCATGACCTTGATCTAAATAAAGGCTCACTCCTTCCATGGTTTTATATAAGTTTACCACAAACTTTGACATGAACATGAACCTCATCAAGTATCCAACTCTGATGGTTTTCTATATCTACCACAAACCTTTTCAAGGTCCATGAACTGTCTTACATTGGTGCTTTTTGTTCTTTCACTATATTTTTACATTAAGGAATTATATTTTGAATTGATCATTAGTTACAATACTTGAACATGCATGTAATTATATTCTTATTTAAAAAAATAAAAAAACATAATTGAAAAACAAGCCACAAATGTATTATTTGGCCCCATCACTTGTGGCTGATGAGAGGTCACTATTTGACCTCTTTCCTCTGTTTCTTCCTCCAACAAGTGAAGCTACTTAGTGTATGTGTCGATGAAGCTCATGTCCTTTTTGATAAAAATAATACTCCCCATAATTCAAACATCATGTACAAGTGAAAATGCATTCATGAGTCATTTTTTTAATTTTTACAAATTTTAAAAATGATGACCAAAAACACTTTGATTCTAGACTTATTGTGACAACACCAAAAATAACAATTATTATTATTTTTTACAATTGAAAATTTAACTATGACAAATAAATTGAGACTCAATAACTTAAATATAGGACTTTGACTCTTTATGACATACAATGGTATTATGATAATTAAAAACTATGACCATTTAGATTTGTAATGACATTTTGAGATTTTTGAAACTTTTGAATTTTTAGACTCAATGACATAAAACTAATGTACACACGAGACTCAAATTAAAACTCAAAACCTAAAATAAGTAAACTCTTACTATTGACCAATAATATAAACAAAAAAGATAACTAAATTTAAAGACATGAATTTAAAAGATAAACTAATAGACATATTAACATACACCTCTATAAACAACTAATGAATATACCTAAAAAACTAGTGACTTGACTTTGCATATCTTTGACCAGGACTTAAATTCTAATATAAAAGCTCTTATATTAACCTAATGACTTAAATTACTACAGATTATTATGAAGTGAGGTTGTATTTGGTATATGCATGAGCTAGCATCAGATGTGTGAAGGAATCTTGGAAACACAAACAGAGTTCCAACACTAAAATTGTGGATGTACAGGTGCAAGTCTACTTTTAATGTAAGGAAAATATCTGGTCTTCTTAGTAAATTCTCCTCTTTAGGGTATATTCATAAAAAAACTTGACCTCATCTAAATATTAGGTTAGTGCAAGCATAAATATACTCTTTACAAATATTAGATAGATGAATAGATATTTACTATGCCGATTTGAACTATAGCTGAAGGATTTCAAAATTGTGAGTTTTAGAAGTATGCATGGACTTTTCACATTGAATATAAAAAATATTGAATGAAATATACTATACCAATGAGGACATACTAAATATGTGGTAGATTAAATAATCCAAAATGGTGTCTGGTCTCACTTGGCTTGTATTGGTTTTACAAAATATTGGAGAGTCAACTCACCAACTTGAACATAATCTGAATTGATGTAGTTCAAAATTTATATATCAAGATATACTAAGCAAATAATTATGAAATTGAGACATCACATAATAGAGATGGATTATGAATGGATTCAAAATAGAGTGGTTTCATTCATAAAATTCTTCTTTGTAGTGAATGCTCAAGTATATGTAGAGGTGGTTACAAAAAATCTAGGAAGCTTTGCATAATAGAAATGCAGTTTGAAATGACTTTTCTAGATCTACTATAAAATTTAATCTTATGAGTATATACATGTGATTAAAACCATCCTCTCAATTCCACATGACTCAATATAATCTCACATTCACTTGGATGAAATCATAGCCTGCTTTGATACCAAATAATATTTCTGGTTTAGATTTGACAAACTAAACACCAAATAATTAACTCACATAGAAAATAATATTCTTCTAAAATATATTTTATTCATGAGAGTGATTACATTTTATATCCTTTCCATTTACCATAAACCAGAAGATGAGGCTTATCAAGATATACCACTGAACTCTCAAGAATTTTTCTCTCCACCTTTATTTTCTCTCACAAACTTATCTCCTAAACTCTCTCTAGAAGCTCCTAGCTACGTGAGTTGGTTTACTGACCAAATAAATCACATTATTATCTCACACATAAATATAATTATTTATGTGAGCACTAATAAATTCCTAATACATATCTCCCTTGAACATGGAAGTGTAAGAGAATCCACACATCTTATAAAGTAATAGTCATCTCCCATATGGGGAGTTGAAATGTACAAGTATCACAATCCCACTGCTCTACAATTAATATTAATAAATATAAGTTGATAGTAACAATGTCAAGATGGATAACATAGCTAAGGCTAGTATGATCAATAATGGCCCAGTCTAGTGGATTGAAGCAAAATATTAAAAATAAAACCCCATGATCTACTCTACCAAAACTCTCTAACATGTATAAATCTCTACATACATAAAGAAACAAAGGATAAACATTAATGTTATTTGAAAATAATATAATAAATACAAAGAATTTTTTTAAATGGAACAAATCAAAGGTTAAAATTATCATTATCATAATCACACTCATTAGACTCATGGTAAAAATCATCACATATAATATAGTCCCTCAGCCGGTTTCATTGATCACATGATATAACCATCAAATAAGACAATCAAAATTGACAGATCATGGAAAAAATCATTGATCACATTTCATGATCAATAATTCCCAAATCTAACCTAAAATTTTATGAAAAAATAAATAAATAAATCTTTAAAAAAATAAAAAATTGATAAAATTGAAGAATACCTTTGTGATGGCCAAATTGGTAGCAATATGGGCACAAACATGATATAATAATTTGGGAACATCATCTCTCATAATTTATATTATAATAAAATCATATTTAAAAGTACACTCAATTATAAAATTAATGAGGTAACAAATGATTTTCAAAGGTAGAATAAAAAATACTTTTATTAAAAAAATTTACTTAACTATGTTTTAAACTTAAGATTTCAAAAACAACATTATGAAAATGCTAATTAGACTAGATCCTAGAAAAAATACCTTGGATAACCAACCAAAGGATATTTATGACTTGAAACAATTACACATACTACTATCTTGACCAATGTTACACTTTTAAGAAAATTTATTGTCCCAAATGGCATTTAATAATAATTTAGAAATGAAGTTATCTAATATCATGTATTTTTGGAGGCAATATACCACTAGGTTATACTATGTAGTGATGTGGGTGATCATAATTTAAGGTCAATTTCTTCTTTTATGAAAATAAAATAATGATTTCATCAAGATAAGAGATCATATTGATACACATTTGTCACTAAAATTATCTAATTTTTTCTATGAAGAGGATGACATTCATTGCAATATATTATCAAAATTATATACATATTGGGTTACATTGCACAACATTTTCATTGAAAAAAAACATATTACCTATATCTTCTTTCTTGGGTACAACTCAACACACATGATAATGCATCAAGATTGAAAATTAAAAAATCATAAATTCTTTCATATATCCTTTATTCCTATGGATGTCTATGATTTTATCATTGCATGAGACTTATTACTATGGTATCAAGTTATGGACCCATATTACCTACATGCCTTGCATTATTACATTACTAGGGTTTTCATACCCTAGGCACCATTTATCTCTTGACATATCATGATTCTCATCATTTTTATTTTTATATCTTTATCTTAAACACTAATATACATGACACATATTTTTATATAAGGATTATCTTATGCACTTATATTCCTCATTGGCATATCTTGTGTATGGAGTTTGTCACACACTTGTATCTCATGGTCTTACATTGTTTATTCAAATATATATTTTTACATAAACTATGACACATGGTTAATTTTTATACATATTATATTTATGGCCATACCTTGTTATTCTTGAGTTGTTACATACATTATGGGCATATGTTTGTACCATGTGCATTTTCAGTCTATATGAAGAATATATCCACATTTATGCCTTTTAGGTAGTTACTTATATCATATGGTTATCAACATGAACAGGTGATTATAATTGATGCCATGATTTAGTAAGGAATGTATTACTTACCCTTTTTATATCACCATAATCAAAGGATGGGTAGGTCTATGGAGCTTTCATGCACCTATCTTTTTATATACACTTCTACAGTCACATACGAGAATATCTTAGTTATCCCTATAGTATTAGACACTGAGTATCATAGTAACCTCTTATTTCAAGCATTTATTTTTAATTATTCTTATTTTGCTACATGCATGACATGGTTATTGCTTATACATTTGGTATCATCTATGGGATCTTATTTAAATTTTTGAGTATTATATTTGGCCCAACTAAGGCAATATTTTTTGCATTTGGGTCATACTAGTTGTTCACATGTTACTTTAACTTAGTGTGGGAATAATACTCTTTTTTACTATTATTAATATGATATTATATTTCCTATACTAGATTTACACTTTACATGATACTATGGGGCACAACTAGATGCTAGTTTATTCATAATTCTATGAAATTCTAAAAACTTTATGATGGTATTGGATATTTTCAAATTCATTGCATAGGTTTTAGGATATTTGACACATTGGCTATATTATTTTCCTAACATATTCTGCATTTAGATTTTTATTTTAATATGAGTGATTGTAGCATAGGTATTCATTTATCACATAAAAAATTAGGGAATATATCAGTGTATATTTCCAAAAAAACAAATTAGAGTGAGCTTGATTGAACTTGAATAAATTTATCTAATTCCTATATCAACAAGTGGAGTGGGCCCTAATGACTCCCAAAAGATTTTTGGATATGTTTCAATACCTATCAAAATTATAATACTCCAAGTGATTTAGTTTGGCATTTGGAGCAAATAAAAATTAAGTATATTCATTCTTATACTCTCTTATCAATTCAAAATATTCAAAAATTCATAATTCATAATTAATATTTTCAAAAATCATCACGAACATGATATGGTATTAATTTCTTGTGTGTATATGGACATTACTCTTAGTTATCTCAAGGTTTCATAAATAGTGGAG